>JAPJBO010000886.1:0-94103 GCA_030068145.1 Diplonema papillatum
CACACCCGCAAAGGGCATGTGCCACACCCGCAAAGGGCATGTGACACCCGCAAAGCGGGTGTGGAAACAGGGGATTTCGGTGGAAATACCTTGGTTCTCATCGGTATTCTGGACCGGCCTTGTTTCTTTTGGAATGCAACATGTTCCTTTTGAACCTCAACCCCCTCTGGATTATGTTTGTTGATTGAATTACCTCAGAATACGACTCCCAGTGCCCTTCTCTCATGGGGTTGGGCCAGTTTCGCTTGTTACTGGGGCCATGGTTTTGTATTGGGGTTTTTTGCTGTGTCTACCTTTTCTTGATTGTTAGACTCTATGTAGTGCAACAGCAGTGAATCGGAACTTGACAGATCGTGGGGTTCCACCGTTATCCACCGTTGTGTGGACCCCCAAACTGCAGACTGTAGGGGATTTCTTGTGGCGGCGGTCTGGATTTTGCGTCAGCAGGTGGACAACAACAAGGAGAAAAAGAACTCGAGAACAACCGGCGATAAAACAAACATAGCATAACTTTGTGGGAACTTACAAAGGAAGGAAGGACAGATCAAGTCTTCGATCAGAGCAAGTTATGTCATGTGCTGGCGGATGTGCCGTGTCCACGCACCCTTTGATCCAAGCTTTCTCCAGCACAGCTTGCATCGAAGAGGCTCATCGAAGAGAGCAGGATGCTTTTTTTGGACATGCTGACTCATTCCAGCTGCCTTTACTTTTACACGACATGCAGGGCATTCAGCCATGCAGTGGCATTGAATGCGGTCGCGATGTGCTGCGTCGATATGGGCAGCCATCGAGGATTCCACAGCTTTTTTGCCACAAAAGTCGCACGGCAAATATGTTTCCGTTTCTTCTTCCTCTTCCTCTTCGTCTTCTTCTTCGTCTTCGTCTTCTTCGTCGTCTGCTTTCTCCTCACACTCCTCTGCTGCATCGCTATCACCCGCTTCCTCCAATTCCTTCTGAGCTCTCTGCACGAGGTTCTTGGTGAGGTTCTTGTCTGGCACAAACAGCGGCAGTTGTGGGGGGGCTGTCGGCGCCTCGCAGTTGCACACACGAATCGTTCCAGTTCCACCCGCAAACCGGAACGCCGTATAGGGCCCCCCACGAAAGACGAAGTTGGTTTTCATTGCGGCAAGCTGCTCACAAAGAACGATAAGGGCTAGATTGCTACGCGCATTGCGGTGCAGGCAATCGCAAATCAAAACTGTTTGTTTTCCGCGAAAGCCTGTCTGGGACAGATCCGCAACCTTCCACGGAAGTCGGCGGGCTCTCCGTTTTTCCTCCGCGCATGCCAGATCTACCTCGCAGGTTTTTGGGCTGCTGATCATGGGCACGTCAGCTTTCCGCTCTCCGTTTTCTGCCTCCTCAGCTTCATCCGAACACTGCAATGGAAGGGCATCCATGCGATCCCACCAATGGCTGAGGCTGTGGCAATACGCATTCGTTGTTGAGCCCTTTCGCACGCTTTCCATGAGGTGGAGGAAGATGTGCGCAGATAAACGGGCACGCAAAAAGGGGATGCGGGCGGCAGTTTCTTTTTGACCCCAGTAACGCCAGGGTACGTCCGAATACCGGAATTCGGCAAGGTCGCTTAGGCTGATGAATAGCCAGCGAAATGTTGGTGATAGCTCTCGTTGCGCCATCATGGAGACTACCTTCCTCACGTGCGCTCCGGTAGCATTCTGGCTGACATCGATGTTCAAAGTGCTGCACAGGTCTCGAAGTGCCGACGTACTCTCAGCATCCAGCTCCTTGAACAACGCCAACCCCATACCCTTTATGTCGTGCAGGGCTGGAGAAACGTAGTGTGCTGATGGTGCCACTGCGCTCAGCAGCGATGTGTAGCCAGCTGCAGCCATTTGGGCAAGGCTGAGGTGAGGAAAGCGATGTATGTACATGCTCCATTCGCTTGTTGGAACGGTGCATACTGCGCAGCGGTGGCCTCTTCCACCACACCCGTCAAGCCTCTGCCATCGGTCAAAGTGATCTCCGGTGATCTTTTCGATCCGAACCCGAGTCACACCGTGGCCGCGAACGATCTTTGCATTGTGAAGGCGCAAAATTGCATGGTTGAGAAACCGGTTCTCGAAATGCTTAAATTGCGCTTTCTTCCGGTCGACGACAGTTACGGACGGGACAAAACCGCCGGTTTCTGGGTATACCAGGGACATCGACAGACGTGTGCGCGCGTTGCGCGATCTCAGCGAGTTTCTTGCTGTGTACCCGTCGGTATACAGTACGCCAACAAGCGGTACGGAAGACAATCTTGCGGATTCACGCCACCCCTCCTCTTCCAAGACCTTGAACGCACCTGCTAAGCCCCGTTGCAGTCTCTCCTTTACTCGAGAGCGCGACTCCTTCTCCACTTTTCTGCAGCGCTTCACGGACACCCCGATACTCATGCTAGTACGCCGCTTGTGCGACTTATTGACAAGGTCTAGCTTTCTCTGGGAGGTCCGTGTTGCATAACGCTCTTCGATGAGAGTTTTGCCCACTTCTAACACAGCAGCGTTTGCGGATTGCATGGTTTAATTATTTGTCTTCCTGTGATGAATGAGTCCTTCGATATCGTCTCTGGGCCCCTTATCCACGGACATGGTGTGACCAGATGAATATTGCGGAAGCACTTGATCAGCGCCAGACTAAAAGGAAGCTCGCAGCAGAAAACGGAAAAATAGAGGCCAGAGTGATGCTGCCGCCGTTATCTGCGGACCTCCACGGACATGATGACCTGATCAGCGCGGCAGTGAAGGGAAGCTCGCAGAAGAAAACAGAAAAAGAAAGGTCAAAGTGATGCTGCCGCCCGTGCGGGAACACCGCCGCAGGAGGCCCTCACGAGCGGAAGTTTACGGGTGACTGGTACGATGAGGCGGTGGGACGCAGAACTGGCGAACAGAAGAGTTCTCAATACGAACTGCGGCCTGGAGGATGCTGAGGACACAGGACCCTACATGTCCTCAATGTCCTCTTCAATCAGCAGTGCCTGCTGTTCTTCCTCCTGGGGATCATTGTCGCCCGTCAGACCCAGCCCCATGATCTGGCGGTACTGCTCGTCCAGGTCCACGGCCGCCACTCCCTCGCCAGCAAGTGCTGCACCCTGCGCAATGGGGACCTTCACTTGCCACAAGCCAAGGTGGAGCTGTCTGCAGAGCACTGGCTTCTGGTCGTCAGCGGGCTCGTCGAGGACGTAGGTGGTTGGGTACAGACCCGATGGCACACTGCTGCCCGCGGGGACAACACGTACGCACTCGAGAGTGACTGTTGTGCCCACCACCTTGTAATTAACCTGTGTAAACAGGCCTTCGACGAGGGTCACATGGAACCCTTGCTCTTTTGCACCCGGCGTCGTAATTGGGAAGGCGATGCGTATGGGCTTCGACGGCTCGTCCGCATCCGTGTTCTGGGCCTGCGTAATGGACGACAGAACGGCCAGGAGATCCGCTCCGCGGAACGTGGGCTTAGTGGCTTGAACCACTTTGTTGTACAGCGCGTGCTTAGCATGTGTCTGCTGTCTCCACGCCGTGATCGGCTTGCTTCTGAGCGTGACACCAACAACCTTCACATCTTGGACGTTGCGCACTTTGCTTTCAATGCGGTATTGATCCGGAAGGGTTCTCGCCTTCGTCATTGCTGTAACCTCCCCCGCTGTGAATTTCGGCGGCTTTATGAAGTCGGTGATGACCTGCATCAACAACGGCGACTTTTTGTGGAGTCTTACTCCTGTCACCTCGGAAACGAGCTGACGCAGGCTGCTCAACCTTATCGCTGCTCCGACCTTCTTTACGAGGTATGCCTCAATAAAGTTGGAGACAACGTCGGAGGTCGCCGTGTTGTTGGCTTCGCAGTCGCTGCCATTGTCGCTGCCCTCGATCGTGCGCCTCCGCTTGTTGTCTTCAGGTGTTCGTGGCATACTTGAGGACAGTGGCATCGTTGTGTTTAAGAGTGTGTGAGTCGCTGGATGATGTTTTCTTGAGGTATCAACGAACAGGTATCTGAGAAATTGGGGGAAAAGGCAAAGTCAGTCCAGAATACTGATGAGAACACAGGTATTTACACACGAAAATCCAACTTTCACACCCGCTTTGCGGGTGTCCACACCCGCTTTTTGGGTGTGGCACATGCCCTTTGCGGGTGTGGCACATGCCCTTTGCGGGTGTGGCACATGCCCTTTTCGGACCTCCCGATTTAACTCCATCTCAGAGGCTGGAGTTCACCGTGTAAACGGAAACGTTTCCCGTTTCCGTTTCCGTTTCCGTTTCCATACTTTCAAGGAAACGGCGTTTCCTTATTTGGGAAACGGCTGCTGCAGATTGCAGTGTGTAAGGTGACCACACCTCGGATGGGCGGGGGGAAATTTTTTTTAGGGGTATTTCTCAACGAGCCAGCAAAACAAATTTATCTGTGCAAACGGTGCTGTCTCCGAAATAGTCCCGAACTGCGCGGTCAACATCCTGGTGGCAACCAAGCATTCAAAGAATTGGGCCTGGTGACCTCCTCGTTTCTTTTCTCGACGAGGTTCGTATGCACGACATCATTTTCGGTTTTGGCTGCAAGTTGACACACCCTGTGCGGGATGTGAGCAGCCTGGAGTTAAAAAAGCGGGTGTCACACCCGCTTTTTGGGTGTGACTCGGGCACCCTCTTCAACTCCAACTTCTGGGGCTGGACTTCACCGTGTAGTAACCCCTGGTGGTGTTGGGTGGTTTGTGGGTAGCCTGCAAAACCAAGGAGCCGTTTCCGTTTCCGTTTCCGTTTCCGTTTCCATGTTTTGGAAAAAACGGATGGAAACGCGTTTACGTTTAGGGGGGGGCAAACTTTTTTCGACAAAAATGAAACTGAGTAAAGCCGGCAGCATGCACCCATGCCTGGGGCCCCTAAAGGGTCCTCTGGGGACAAGAAATTCATTTCCCGGCCTAGTTTTCGACTGAGGAGGCTTAAAAGAGAGGTGAAACGCAAATTTCATGTTTTTGGGGTGCGCCACTTACTAAATAGCTGCTCGTTTCAGATAGCACCCTGTTCCTGCGGTTCTGCACTTATTCCTGCGCTTCTGACCACGGTCCAGTACTCCTGAACACCGCTCCTGACCGCGGTTCTGCACTCCTGACCACGTTCCTGCCCTCCTGGCCATGCTCCTCGGTTCCTGAATCTACCAGGTGTGACTGAGTGCGTGTGTGCTGGGCACTCGTGTTTGCACAGTGTCTGAGGGATCACTTGACTGTGTCAGGAGTGGCCGCGTTGGACAACTCGATGGGCTGACAAAGGCGTGTCGTTGTCGGTCGCAATCGGTTGCGGAGGTGTGCGAGGTGTCGCGGGTTCGTCTTATGCACCCGAGTGTACGTCCATCCCTCCTATCCCGTTTACTCCAGCTCTTGCACCCCTTCACTTGTCTGGTGGAGAAATGACCGCACTTCAGACACCGGTTCATTGTTTCTAGTGGCATTTCATCTGTATATCTGCATTTCAGGGTGGTAAAGCGGAAATTCTGTCTTTTTTCTGGAATTTCAGTAAGTCTGACCATCTATGTAGTGATTCTGACCAGCTATTTAGTGAATCCGACCGGCTATTTAGCGAATATGACCAGCTATTTAGTGAGTCCGACCAGCTATTTAGTGAATCCCACCAGCTATTCAGTGCATCTGGCCGGCTATTTAGTGAATCTGGCCATAAAACTGGAGGTTTTGGCCTGTTTTACCAACTTTTGGCACCCGCCAGTCACCGGTGAGGGCATTGCTGTGGATTTTGGATCCAGGTTGGGGTGTTTTCGACAAGATCAGAACCACAGGTGCTGCACAGGGAGCTTGTGACCCGCCGAGCGACCGAGGCCTATAAGGGGCTGAAAATGCCTCAAAAAGGCTCAAGAAGGCACTATTATGCACTGCAGACTGCCAAACACCCCCCACAAAGTCATCATGTGCTGAAAAAAGGGTGTTGGTTTTCAAAGATTGGCCTAAAAAGCACTATAACGCCAGAAAAAGGCTAAGTGGCGCAGTTTTCAGAGTTTGCCCCCCTACCCCCCCCCCGTGCATAAGATGGATAGCCAAACCCCCTTGATGAAGATGAGACTCACACCGCAGTCCTGTCTGCAGACACTCAGGTTCCGCGCTGATGATGGTCCGCCTTATGTGTCCGTGGCTTAAAGGACCGAAACACGGCGCAGACGGGACCAGTGCGGTGTTGAGCACATACCCATTCCAAGCACGTTCTTGCAATCCCCCCCCGTGCATAAGATGGATAGCCAAACCCCCTTGATTAAGATGGATGGCGGGCGAGAATGCCAATCCATCTTAAACACGGGGGTGAGGTACCCCCGTGTAAGGCGACTACACTGTAGTCTACAGTGCCCCCGTGTTTAAGATGGATACCCCCCTTGATTAAGATGGATACCGCCAAAACCCGAATTATTCATCCATATTATGCACGGGGGGGGGGTAGGTAGCAAGAAAATCAGCGAACGGAAAAGGAAAAGAGAACGGGTTGATGACAGAACCACCACCCAAAGGAAGGATATCAAGAGACGTCGAAAGGCACCAGACCCGTACATCAACCCCGGTTGATTCACGGCAGCACAACTCATCATCACACTCACACAGACAGGAAAGGGGGCGGAGAGAACGAAGCTCCGAGAGCCGGAAAGGGCCAAAAAAAAAGGAGGGGGAAAAAAAAAAAAAAGGGCACCGAAGCTTGATGGGATGGTCGGCAGCAACGAGTTAGACCAGGACGCGGCGGTGCTCCTGCAAGACCTCTCGCAGCTGCTGGCCTCAGACTTGATCACCGAAGACGAGTTCTCGCGCGCCAAGAAGCGCCTCGGCCCGCGGGCCTCGGCGGGGACGCAGGCGGCACAGCCACGAGGTGGGGTGTCCGCCAGCCACCACGCAAGCCCCTACCCGTCGGCGGGTCTCCAGTTTCCAGCGCGCGCTCCCCCGCGCCTGCAGTCGGCGGGGTCGCAGCGCCGGTGGCCGCCGCAGTCCGTCCACCCCCCCGCACATTACCAGCAACCGGACCGGCCAGGCCACGACAGATTCTCGCAAGCGGGGAGGCGGACCCGGAAAGAAGGCAACCGGCAGAGAACACCCCCCCGAGGCGACCCTTGGACGCAAGTCGGTTCCGCAGCTTTTTCAGCGCCCGTGGAAGCTAGGTGGGGCGGCGTCTCCGGCCGCGCCGCCGGGGAGCAGCCGCATAGCGAGCGCATCAACCAAGCAGCAGGCCCCGTGCGCGCTGACTCAGACGATGACGACCATCAGTTCTGGACTCGGTGGCTGCGGTCGGTTTCGCGGGGCATGCGCAACCAGCACAGAGCTCGCCTCGAAACGTCTCCGGCTTCTGGCGTGAACCACTCCCCGCACCGTCACCTGCAGCCGCACCCCAACGATACACGCTATCAAGCAAGCCAGCAACAACGGCAGGTTCACCTCGCCGATACACACTATCAAGCAAGCCAACAGCAACAACGGCAAGTTCACCCAAACGGCACACGCTATCAAGGTAGTTATCAACAACAGCCTTACCCCAACGACATACGCTATCAAAGTGGTCATCAGCAGCAGCCGCATCCCAACGACACACACTATGAAGGTAGTCATCAACAACAGCCTTACCCCACCGACACACGCTATCAAGGTGATCATCAACAGCCGCATCCCAACGACACACACTATGAAGGTAGTCATCAACAACAGCCTTACCCCACCGACACACGCTATCAAGGTGATCATCAACAGCCGCATCCCAACGACACACACTATGAAGGTAGTCATCAACAACAGCCTTACCCCACCGACACACGCTATCAAGGTGATCATCACCAGCCGCATCCCAACGACACACACTATCGTCATCAACAGCAACCTCACCCTAATGACACACGCTATCAAGGCGGTCATCAACATCAACAGCAGCCGCATCCCAACGACACACCCTATCACGGTAGTCATCAGCAGCAGCAGCGGGAAGCAGAAGACGAGCAACGGAGAACCGGCATGCGGGAGCTCAAAAAAGAGTTCGTGCGGCGCCTGCTGTCGGCGGAAGGCAGCCTGGGCAGAGGAGACGGCCCGCCCGGCGCCGACGGCGGGTCCGCGCGGCGGCGGCCCGACCCCAGCCCGGGCCGCGGGGCCAGCGGCTCCGCGGGCGCCGCCGCGGCCTCTTTTGGAGCCCCCGTCACTCTGTCCGACGCGGGCTTCCCTCCAGAACCAATGCCACCCCCTCCGAGCCTGCCGGCCGTGACACCCCAGGCTGTGACATCCCACTCCATGCCACCCCAGGCCGTGATATCCCACACCACGACACCCCGCACCTCGGGACAAGGCCCCGCTTTCCTCCCGGCGGTGACCCCGTGCAAGCTGGACCCGCTGTTCCCGCTGTACCTCGACGCGGACACTGTGCCGTATCCTCGCATCATCTCGCCCGTCAAAAAGAGTCCCCGCTTCCTGCAGGAAAACGACCGCGCGCGGTAGACCGCATCCAGCGCTTCGTGCATTGCAGGCGGCGATATGATGGTACTCACCAAAATGATGTCCACGATACTCTGGAAATTCGGATCTCTCTCCCCCTCCTCAGATGGGAAGGAACAGTTCGAGAACGTAGACCAGAAAGGGATTCGCTCGTCAACAGGGGGTTTAGCCTCTTTTCTGGAGGAGAAAACAGGCTCGACAAGTCCTGGCTCGTTCAAAAAGAAAGGGCCACGACTTGGATGTTGCTTTACTTATACAATGATGGAAAGACGGCAGCTGCTCCCTTGTGCGTGGCTCACCTCGTCGTCTCCAAACGGGGTTTCCTGCGGAACCTATTCTCAGGGATTCGAGAACATCAGAAACTGCGGTTTGCTCGAACACTCCCGAGCCCAGAGCCACTTTGATTTTAGTTGAATCATATATTTGAGTGCAGAGACTGCGACCGCTTTCACTGCCCCTGAAAAGCCAGGATTTGACTGCCATCGACAAAGCGGGCTTCGCGAATCCTCGTTTGACACCCAGTCAGATGGGGAGTTTGGCTGGGCGGCATCTGTCACACATTCGAACACAGCGGTAGCACTAGCTTGCTCGCTACACGATCTTCAGAACCGATCCTCGACTTGAAAGCATGGCCCAACGATCATTCGGTCACAAAGCCAGCGCTTCTGATGTACTCTTCCTTTTTTCGTTCTTTTTCTTTTTCATTTCCTTGTAGACAGCCATCCGTTTGTCGCTTCCTCTTGTTGTATTGCTTGCTCCTTTCTGAGCTCTTTTCCTGCTTTTTTTTATGGTAACAAGCTTGCTTGTCTATATCAAAAAGTGTCGGATGGCAGCGTGCTGTGTTAAATCACTCGAAACAGGGTTTTTACACACGCACGCACAAACAAAAAATATGCCAATTTTTGCGTTGCCCTACCGGGAGACTCAAAAGACGTAGAGCACTGCGTGTTCGGGGTTTGGTCAGAATTTCCAACAAGAAAATGAATCAGAGAAAAAAGTCAGGCACCGGGAACTTCCTGCCAACAACGGAGTTGCAAACTACATGCACAGTGCAGCACTGCTACGCGTTGTGTACTAATACCTACGTGCTCCTGCGGGCTTGGGTATTATTAGGTCGAAGCAAATAAAGCAAGCGCCCTGCTACCAAAAAAAGAGCCCAGCGGTAAGGCAGCGGAGTGGGCATCCTGGCTCAAGCATGAGTTAAGCTGTGGCCCGATACGATAAAGCTTTCTGTCTCGAAAGGATCAAACCACGACGCGCGGGCCGGGCGAAAGGAAAAAGAAAGCACGGGGGGATGGGGGCGAAGGCAGAAAGGATGCCTCCGTTCAGTTCATCAAGCGGATACCAAAGGCCCCGCTACTATTGGACGACACGGCAAAGGTCTCCGGCGACTCGGTAGCCACGGTCGGACCAGATCCGTCCATACTAACTTTTTGTGGGACTGAGAGCCCCTAAGCCGAACATCACAAACTATCTCAATCAAGGTCGAAAGACACGAATCTGCGCGACCCACGGGATTGTCGGAAACACATCAAAAGGAAAAAAAGGAGCAAACACCTTTCTCTCCAAAAAAGACAAGCCGGACTACCACGACCGCCACCAGCGCCAGAAAGCCAAAGTCTAGTGGGACGCTGCCTCAGCGGTCATCCACAGGCACATATATCGGCTTCTTACACACCATCCACGAACCAGGCCAGGCTAGCAAAGATGCCTAAGGCCCATTTCGTCGGGATGCCGCTGATAGTGATCGCTGTGGCGGTGCCGTCCTTCGTGGCGTTCATCGTCACGCAGCAGAACGGAGTCGACTCGATAGACATGCTGTCAATGCGCCTTGCAAACGCGACGATGTACGCGGTTTCTTCGCAGATCCGCAAAAGGCTGCAAGACGAGCCGGAGACCGAAATCCGGTCAGTCAAGGAAGCCCTCGAAGTCGGCGCCCGGACGCTCGAAAGGAGCGAGGATGAATACTGGGTCAGGCGGAGCCACGACTGGCTGAAGTTCTCCGGCATCTTCACGATGGCTCTCAACATCCTCGTGCTCGATGACGCAGGGCCGTACGGGGGGGGCGTCATGGTAGACTCCCCGGTGAGGAGGATCCTGTACTACTCCCCTCCTACGTATACCATGCGGTACATGTACGATAACTCGACCGTTTTCGGCCCTACCCTCGGCCCCGTCGTCCTCCTCTTAAACAACCGCCCATACGTCACTCTCTTCGACGACGACGCCGACCTCATCGCCAACAAACCCAGGTGGACCGACACTACCCTGACCATAAGCAATTCGAACTCAGGTTTGGGACCATTCTTCCGAGGTTACTGAGCCGGTTCTGTTAGGCTGCTGTTAGGCTGCTGTTTAGGCTGCTGTTAGGCTGCTGTTAGGCTGCTGTTAGGCTGCTGTTAGGCTGCTGTTAGGCTGCTGTTAGGCTGCTGTTAGGCTGCTGTTAGGCTGCTGTTAGGCTGCTGTTAGGCTGCTGTTAGGCTGCTGTTAGGCTGCTGTTAGGCTGCTGTTAGGCTGCTGTTAGGCTGCTGTTAGGCTGCTGTTAGGCTGCTGTTAGGCTGCTGTTAGGCTGCTGTTAGGCTGCTGTTAGGCTGCTGTTAGGCTGCTGTTAGGCTGCTGTTAGGCTGCTGTTAGGCTGCTGTTAGGCTGCTGTTAGGCTGCTGTTAGGCTGCTGTTAGGCTGCTGTTAGGCTGCAGTTAGGCTGTGATAATTTCAGGTTAGTGAGGTTGTTAACATCAAGACAGCCCTTACAAAGACCAGCCACAGTCAACGCCGCGCGGGTGCGGGCTTTAGATATTGATCGTCATGCTTCAAACCCCCCGATGGAACGTTACCCAGAGGGTGTCGGTGGAACGAAGGTGCAGCCGCCCGCATCCGACCGGCAATCAGCTCGCCTCGGGGAGGTGACGCTACCCACCTGGACAAGGTGTTCTGCTGCCCCACTGCAGCAGGCATTTCGATGCGGTTCGAATGGGTTGGACCGGCTCAGTTAGTTCAGTTTGCAATTCTAAAGTTCAGCTAGCGAGCCCCGCCGCTCTACAGGGCGGCTCAGTTGTCACTGTCAGCTGTTTATGGCTACGAGGTTTCGGGCTCAACCCACGACCAGCGGGTCTTTCTTTGGCTGAATATTCTTATATGTTAGTGACTCTGAGTTTGGTGTCCAAAAATGCCGAAACAACGTTCCTAGGATACCACTCCGTAGAGGTTCGTAGGGCTTTCACAAACGCAAGCAAGACTCGGAGCCCCGCTCCCCTGTTGTCGGAGGACTGTCAGGTGGTTACACGGAAGGCACGGAACCCCTGAAGGATAGGCCAGGACCTGAGATGATCGTGAAGGTGGACAGCCAGCGTCAACGCGATCAGGCCAGTAGAGTCAGTAGCACAAAAAGTGTCGGTCGCAACAGTTACAAACTTGGCTAGCCGTAGTTAAAGTGTGTTATCATGCCTACATCCCTCATACTACCCGCCTCCCAGCCTCAATAGTCAACCGGAGACCCTAAACCACCGAACCTCTAAACCACAATAAACGCTAAGAATAATCCTCATCGGCGGTCACGCAGAATTCCTATCTCTCCTAGGAAACCCTGCTTCTGAGTCGCAAGCACAAATGTGTGGTCAAATTGGCGGTCAGCCGAAGTTTAGAACCCTGTATTCTCGAGAGAGAGAGTTTGAATAGAGCATCTATTTGGTATCGGAAAGTAGGTGCGAGATCAGGCAAACCTTGTGCGCTAGCTTCGTTTAACCGTGAATCTAATAATCAGGGCTTACCCCACATTCTCGCTTTCATTCACACACAGAGAGAGAGAGAGAGAGAGAGAGAGAGAGAGAGAGAGAGAGAGAGAGAGAGAGAGAGAGAGAGAGAGAGAGAGAGAGAGAGAGAGAGCAAACGTGCAACCTAACGAACACAACAGGGCTGTTCTCCGCCATCAGCATCCCCGTTTTCTTTCCGGGGCAGGCGCCTTCGAGGGCGTCGTTCTACGCCGTGTCGGTGCTGCTGTTCTACCTCAACCGTGTAGACCTGTCCTCGTACCTGCTGTCAAAAGGTTCGTCGATCCTCATCATCGACACGGAACAGCAGCTGGTCGTCTCCACCGACCACGAGGAACCGTTTTTCCAGTCGGGGAACGATTCTGCAGGCAATCCCGTGTACACTACGTACCACTTGTACAACTGCGGGGTGCCGAAGCTGGAGGCCACGAGCGCCATTCTCGGGGACCTTTCTCGGTTCGATGACGGAGACGACCACTTCGACAAGGTACGATTTCTTCCCTATTTTTCATACGCTTGTCTTAGGAGATTATGACAAGGTACGATTTCTTCCCTATTTTCATACGCTTGTCTTAGGAGATTACGACAAGGTACGATTTCTTCCCTATTTTCATACGCTTGTCTTAGGAGATTACGACAAGGTACGATTTCTTCCCTATTTTCATACGCTTGTCTTAGGAGATTACTCCCTTGCCCACGCCCAAGGGTTCGCCGATCCTCACCATCGACAAGGAACAACAGTGGGTCGTCCTTACCGACCAATTGCATCAGTGAAACCAAAGACGCAACCATAAAATGTGTGGACCTTGCCCTGGGCATACACCGGCACGTGGTCAACCATCTCAATCAGCTCCGAGCTCCGGATGGGGCGAGCACGAAGCCTTCTGTTCACGCCATTCGAAGCATAGCTTGCCCTGGGCATACACCGGCATGTGGTCAACCATCTCAATCAGCTCCGAGCTCCGGATGGGGCGAGCACGAAGCCTTCTGTTCACGCCATTCGAAGCATAGCTTGCCCTGGGCATACACCGGCATGTGGTCAACCATCTCAATCAGCTCCGAGCTCCGGATGGGGCGAGCACGAAGCCTTCTGTTCACGCCATTCGAAGCATAGCTTGCCCTGGGCTTTAACCACGTGCGTAGGTCAACCATCTTCATCAGCTGGGGCAGTTGGAAGACTGCGAATCTTTCTGCCCTCGCCACATGAGGCGAGGGAGATGGTCCCAACCGCTCCGGAAATACAGTGAACCCAGTGAAATACAAGGCACGACCTATATGCGTGGTATCCATAGAAGGTGATTGGCCTACTTACATTCAAACGAAACGAACATCATCACCTGTCCGTAACTAAGAATACGAATCAGTCCGTGTAGGAAGTGCAAGTTGGTGCTGAAAGAAGGCGGGGGTTTGCCTACTGAAACAGTGTGCAATCTGTACAGACGAGATGAGGAAGCACAAGGGCTGCGCTACAAACGTTCAACATCAAAATGGTACTACTAAATCTGGGTGTTTAGTGGCGGAGAAGTTAAAACCCCGGATCCTTAAGCGAACTTCCATTCTAAAAATCAGGTGAGCGACGGAGACGTGCACTGGGTCACCATGAAAACGGTGGAGCACTACAACCGGCGGTGGTTCATCTTGATGTGGACGCCGGAGAAGACGTTCTTCGCGCAGATCGACGCCGCCAATGAGAAAACGCTGATCACGGTGGTGGTGCTGGTCGTCGGCTGCACGCTGGTTGCGGCGGTGCTCGGGTACCTGGCTACCCTGCCGCTGAAGACGTTGGCCCGAGCCTTCGATAAAGTGGCGGATATGGACCTTGATCACCCGGACGTGTACGCCGTAAAGCCGAAGCACTTCGTCTCAGAACTGAGCTCTCTCCACAACGGGTTCTGGCACGCGGTGAAGATGGTTGAACAGGTCAAGGCGTTCCTGCCTGACGTCGCCGACACGAGCGATGAAGGTACCGAAGGCACCGATGGCGGCCCCGAGGCGAGCACCAGATCCAAGAGTCGCGTGGGCGACAACTCAACGGTATTGCTAACACCCCCCAGAAAGTTGTGTTAGCTCCGAAACAGGACCGAAAGTCCCCGTCCAAAGGACCCACTGATGAGCTTCAACTCTGGATTGGTCTGCGTTCACGAGCAAAACCCGAGACGAAGAACGAGGTGCACACAACGCCGCTGAACAAGAATAAAAAGGACTAGTCATACCCTACCTGCGAAGTCTTGCAGTCCCTGCGGCCCTTTTTCCCTTTTCCCATTTCTATTTTGCACTTTACAGTAAAGTTTATTCGAAGAAGGCTTGATGCTAGCATCAACATGCATGAGGGGCAGTGTCCTGCCTATGCATTGCACTAAGTTTTTTCCTTCGAGGGCAGTGACTGCAGTAGACGCTTAGTAAACGCGTTTGCTCCGGAATGAGTAAACGTAAGCGTTTGTAAACGGTAAGCATTTACGTTTACTTAGTCTAGCCCCCGTTTGTCGGGGCTTTTGCTGGTTTCTGCCTTCGCAGCATCCTGTGCTTCAGTGCTTCATCAGCTTCTGAACAAAAGCCTCTTGTGCCACCTTCTTAGTTTCCTTACCTGGAGCTCGAGTACAGGCACGAGTACAGGGCCCCGGGCAAGTGTTCCAATGCTCAACCGGTAGAGAGAAGGTGAATGTGCCCGGCTGGCAGCCTGGCGAGGCTGTGCTGAGGGCCGTATGATGCGCCCCACCCTAACGCTTACCAGCGATTACTACAACGTTTTACTAGTAAACGAGTAAACGCAAACAAAATAAACGTGCAAACGTTTCCGTACTGCAATCACTGCACTAGACTAGCCCACCCGAAGACAGTTGGTTCCTTTAGGCGGGTCTTCTCTACCGCGTAAGTTGGGTTGTGTTTGGGTGCAGTTCTTGTTTTTTTAGCCCTCACCTTTTTCAACCACAGGTTTGCCATTCGAAGAAGGGCAAGGCGGAGCTGATGGAGGCGTTCTCACTCGGCATCAAAGTGTCGCGTACGGCGACGCTGCTAGTGGCCAACTTCGAAGGATTTTACAACATATGCTTGTCAGACGCGTCGAAGGCGCTGACTGTGCACAGTGACCTGTTCCAGCGCTTCTCGGAGAGCGCGAAGGTCCACCGAGGGGTGGTGAGCGGGCTGGAGGGAAACCGGTTCCTCGTCGCTTGGAACACGTCGAGGCCTTGCCAAGTCGCGTCTTCGAAGTTCAACTCCGTTTCGATGGTGTTCGACATCATGGCCGCCATCAAGTGTACGGTTTCCTTCGGCTTGCACCACGCCCCCACCTTCTACGGGATCCTCGGGAGCAAATCGCAGAGGTTCAACGTCATCGGCAGCGAGATCGTCGACACCGCAGCACTGCTCGCGTCTTACGCGACGCGAATGGAGCTAACCCCCGCCGTGTTGCTGTCTGGAAGCATGATCGAGTACCTGAAGAGTTACTGTTGCTACATGATCGACGATGACTTCGACGCACTGGGCACTTCTATCAAAATGTACTGGGTCGAGAAGAAATTCGTCGCGGAAACGGAAGAGTGGATGTACGAACTCGCACAAGAGGCAGAACAAAAAAAAGCGTTTTTGGACCCCTTCTTCGGACTGGTGCAGAAGGAGATGTTCACCGAGGCGGACGAGTACCTGAACGGGTTCTTAGAAGACCACCCCATGTTCGATCGTCACACAGTGACGCTTCGTAGGAACCTGAACGACAAACGGGCAGCAACAAAGTTGAAGACGAAGGTCCCCTGCTTCCTCGAGAACTCGCAAGTCTGACGACAGGCAGGCAGCCACTGAGACAGCGAGGCCCAAGAAGGAACGACACCGCCCCTCCTCGCCGCCTTGCGTGTCTTCGCAAATTCTGTCTTGACTGTCAACAACCTTTTTGTTTCCCTCATCAGAGCTGGGACTGATTTAGTTCGTTGTCGTCGTCAGATTCACGACCCCCACAGTGACCTACCTGGAAACCAACTACCATCCAGGATGGCAGTAGTTTGACACGTCGTCGGAACAAGGTCCAGCCCTTCATTTTCTCATTTACACTCCCCTTTCTTCTCCACCCCTTCCCGCATAAAGAGGACTAGTGGCAGTAGTAGTGCCCTACGGAGTCTTCCTCCTGTTTCCCTTATCCTACCCGTGTTCTATTTTGCATCTGCTTCGACGAAGACGTGATGCTAGCATCAAACATGCGTGAGAGGTGCAGTTGAGGCACCTACTTTTGTCGCTGGTCCAAAAGTGCCCCAAACTCAAACGCTGGCACAAATCTTTACACCCGCCTTCGACAGGTAGGCCCATTATAAACCGGGGAAACGACGGGCTCCTGTCACCAAGCCAGCTTCTCAGTGGTGCTATCGTTGCTGCTTGTTCAATACACCAAAGCATTCTGCCGGCTTGTAGGGACACTTTTGGGCTGAGGCGGGTAATCTGCTGCCTCACAAACAGCCACTTGTTATTTCCATAACAAGTGGGTGTGCAGATAAGGCTCACAGTGCAACTATGAGCATGTACACCACCTGCACCTTCTTGCAAACTATACACACGGTGCACTAGTAAAAGTGAAAAAGGTGTTTTGACTAGTCATTTTACTAGTGAAAAAGCATGACTAGTGCACTAGTAAAAATGACTAGTGCACTAGTAAAAACACTAGTAAAAATGACTAGTGCACTAGTAAAAATGACTAGTGCACTAGTAAAAATGACTAGTGCACTAGTCAAAATGACTAGTGTCCTAGTAGAAATCCACCTGTTCCGAACCGAAATCTGGGCTGGTTTGTAAATTTCAGAGGGTCCCACCGCACAACTGTACCCTACCGTTGCGCTTGCTACCGTGTTCGGAATAATGTTGGACCGGGAAAAAGTCGAAATACTTTTCAAAACCCCAAAACTTGGGCCAAAAGTCCAAAAAGGTTCCGGTCCAAGTATTTTACAGTAGGGTTCACGCCCAAAAGGAAGTTTAGAATCCGGGAATACGATAGGATATGATACATGTGGTGTCTACAGTCAAGGGCGCGCCCAAGTCCGTCAACAGCGCCCTACAACTTGGAGAAGGTGCTACTTTAGCCAGACTCAAGGTGGCGAGTCGCTGAGCGTAGTCGGCACGCGGCATCGCCGGGCCTTACGGAGCAGGGCCTTACGGAGCAGGGCCTTACGGAGCAGGGCCTTACGGAGCAGGGCCTTACGGAGCAGGGCCTTACGGAGCAGGGCCTTACGGAGCAGGGCCTTACGGAGCAGGGCCTTACGGAGCAGGGCCTTACGGAGCAGGGCCTTACGGAGCAGGGCCTTACGGAGCAGGGCCAGCGCATGCCGCGGAAGGACTCGACCTCGGCGAGCTCGCAGTGAAGCGAGCGTCGCTGAGTGAAGGCGACGTCCTGGCCGCCGAGTGGCGGACACGCGCGTTTTTGACGCGGTGGATGCCGACGACAGCGGGCTGCTGACGTTCAAGGAGTTGATCAAGTATAGCCGGTCCCGGACGTCGTGTTCCGGCACGTGGTCGGCGACGGGGGCAATCTCATGAGTCGCCCCCGCCATGCTCACCCGAGCTGCTTGTCTACGCGACCCAGGCTATGCCCATAGTCATGATCGTGCACCACGGGTTTTAAGGACAAACAGAAACTAAAGGTAACCTGAACCAATTTGGACGCGTTTCGGCCCGGAATTCGGGAAGCTTTGAAATGTTCGTACATTCTGCCGGTCCCATCATTTGTGTAACGGAAACACGAAACGAGTGCAAAAGCTGCTTGGGTCAGACTTCAAAATACCGCCAAAAAGTGAAAATCCCAGGGAAAAGTCCAAAACTTTCAGAACCTGCAAAAAGTCCAAAAAGAAATTCTGGTCCAAAGAAATTCCGGTCCAATGATTTTCCGAACGCAGTTCCCAACGCGATTCCTTACTGTGCGATAGACGAAAGCTGGGGGTCAGTTGTCTGCCACGAGCGTCATTCAGCAAAGCCAGTTCTGCAGGAATAAGTCACGATTACTCGTCGGTTTGTGTTTTGCGGCTGAACATGCAGACTGTGGTCCCTTTTTTGGTGGGCCGCCCACCCCCACTCTTCCCCCACAGGAATCGGGCTGAGTATTGAGTTCTGTAAAGTGCAAGTGCCATGAAGGCAGGCGAGCACCACGGCTGAGTACGGGGAGTTTCTGGGAATTTGTTGCCTACTAGGAGTGTTATACAGCTTGCCTGCCTCATGCTCTTCCGCACATACTACTAGTCGCTCCCAATGCCCGATAGACAGTGCGTTGTGAGTTCAAGCTACTCCGAGGCGGTGATTTATATCGTCGTATGTGAACAACCGAAGATGCGAAAGAAGCTGTTTCCACAAAAAGTACACCGGCTACGCGATTCACCGTGCGGTAGACCCGACGAGTAGAAACCAGAACCTGCTGGTGTCCCACCCGACGAAAGCTTAATGGTCGTCTGCACGTCCCGAAAAGACAAAGAAACGTGACTTCCAGGCATTCGAAATGCCCGGACAAAGCACCACGACGTGTTGACTGGCACACAACGCGCGCGCCACAGGCTACAAGAATGGTTTTCCGCGGCGGCGTGAAAGAGGAAGTCTCCAAGCACGCAATGAGAGAGTGCCTCCAACACTAGAAAGCGGAGCACATAGCAGTGAGCAACTATTTGTGGAATGTGCACAACACAAAGCCTTGCATGCAAACAGTTCGCAGGCGGACAAAGCCAGCACCTGTTGCACATTCATGTTGGGAAGCTCGGCAAGAAGACCTGCCGACCATCTCTCGTTTCTTCGTGGGTTTTAGGGAACCCACGAACTACTGTAAATGCACTGTGTCCGGTGCGATGCCAAGGCGATAGGAGCGCCATGAGCGACAAGCCGAATCTACGGACGAGAGTTTGAATGTGGTCGGAAGCCCGCATTATCCAGTGTCTGAGACCTGTCACGACATGTCTCTGACCTCACCGTAGGGATAGCACTGTCGTTTGCACTATGTTTGCTAAGCCATACAAGCTCAGGAACTTTCCAAGAAACCAACCAAAAAACCTCGCAACTCTGCCTGTCTCTCGCGAAAACTGGGGTTGCCCAGGTGGTTTGTGGTGTCTGGGCACCGGTGATCACGGTAGTGCCGTAAAACCCCTCGAAAACTCTCGAAACACCCAGGATTTGGGTCCAGGTTAGGTGGATTTTGTCTAAATCACTAGTCATTTTTACTAGTGCACTAGTCATTTTACTAGTCAAAATTTTGACTAGTAAAACCACTAGTCAAAGTCAGAAAAGTCCTTGACTAGTGCACCGTGCACGCACTGCACCCCCCCCGATATGAAACCAACATCGATTCCCAAATCCTTTCTTAGCCTCTCCAATTTCTCTCACACCAGACCCAACTACAACGACCCTCCCTATTATATGCAAAGGGATATCCAGTCTTACGCGCCGAAGGCGCAAAAGTACATTCTGATGATCCGAACATGCACTACTGCCCGCAATTGGGGAAAATACTTCTCAGCAACAGTGTTTTCTCATTTCTGACCCAATTGGGAAGCACCTCACTTCTGACAGAAGTCGGGAGCACCTGCCGTTGGCTCGCTCTACCGAACACGCGCCTAAAGAGCTAGAAGTAACCCGTCTCGGGTACAAAGCAAGCCGCCGATGCAAGAGCACGGTTGAAGACGGCAACTAAAAGCCTGAGCTGAGCAGACCGCAGTGCTGTACTTCCTTACGCCCCATTTTTCAAAAAGACCGAGCCACCGGCCTTAGCGGAAACTGGGCGGAAAGAAGAAGAAGAAGAAAAAAGAAAAACGAAAAAGAAAAAGAAAAAGACCGCTCCTGGTCCAGGAACGTGACGGTCAACCACAGCTTGCAAAGCTTGAGTCGGGGGCAGCCCAGTGCCGCAACCCCGTCCGCTCTGCCCTGCGGTTGACTGTCTCGACGAGCTTGTGTTCAGCGCGAGCGCCAAGCCCCAAGGTGCGCCAAGCCTTGATGCTTTAGTTTGGGAAATCGGTAGCCACTTGACCCGTAGGCCCGTGGCTCTGCAGTACCGCCGAACACGTGAAGCTTGGCTCCCGTGTAGCAGGCTTTCCCTGGTTCCAAACTGGGCGGAAAATAAAAAAAGCGGCGAGGTAATTCCGATAACCACCAGAAGGGGTTTGTTTCCATACAGCACAACCAGACCAATCCGACCGGCCGCACACAAGTATTCATTGGGTGCTCTCCACTACCACTGTCGCACCTAGGCAATACCTGGAATGTAAAGCTGGAGACTTGGCAGCAATTTTACAGTAGTTTTACATGGTGCCGACCAAGGTGCGACTCATGCGAGAACCTATGGAGGGGCCCCTTAACAGGTCACGAAACGGATAAGTTGGGTGGGTTGGCTGATCCTCTTTATCGGATGCCGACTTCCATGGCCACCGTCCTGCTGTCAAGATGAACCGACACCCTTTGTGGGATCTGATGAGCGATTACTCGGACACCTTAAGTCAGCTCTCGGGTCATCCCGCGTCGCCAGTCCTGCTTACCAGAAGTGGCCAACTTAGAACCAGCGACAGTTTGCACTCTCCTTCTTCCAATCTGTCAAGTTGAAGTTGTAGGTCGTGTGAGTGCGATAAACACGCAATCCTTTCCCTATCTCATGTCCCTTTTTCGTATATAGGCACACGGAAGAGACCTTCGTAGGGGACCTACCTCCGCGAGTACGAAGGTGCCTCTTCCACAGCAGGTTTCACCTAGCAAGGTGGTCGGTGCGTCCTCCAAACCCTCTCTGTCTTTTACTCTAACTCGCTCTCTCTTTCTCCCCCTCTTTTTCGCATGTATTCAAACTCCTCCTACGACTCTCCATCACAACCCCCACACGTATTATCCGTCACGGAACGAGTAGCCAGCCTCGTTGCAGTCATCACCATCGCCGCAGCAGTAGCAGCCAAAACGAAGCCGAAACACCCACAGCAACTTCGCAAATACACGACAAGAAACTCTTGCTTCCTGCAAGCGTCGCTAAACCTCATAGCAGCGACACACTTGTCAAATCAAGTACGCAAGTACACCGACCGTCCTCAACACCAAACACCCATGCACCCAAGACGTGAATGGATAAGCGGCAGGAAAACCCAGAACGTCGTCCAAAGACTCTTCGAGCACATGGACACGCACCTCGGCGACGGAGAACAACAGACCTAGAAGAAGCCTTGCTTCAACTACTCGCTGCGATAGCGAACGAAAACGAAGAACACCGCACGTGCCAACCAAACTGCAGCGACGCCTTCAACGAATTGATACACCTACAGACGACAACAATCCATTGCAACAACTGCGGTTACGTCAAAACAGAAGATCAACCCTACAGCATAACAATTCTCGCAATCACCGCTCAAGGATGTCTGGACAGTTTCTGCAAGAAAAGCACCCCCAAAGATTACAGATGTGACAACTGCAAAAAGACAAAGACAACAGGAACGCAAACAAGTATCCGAGCAGCACAAGACACATTACCAACGTGTCTTAGACGGAACGAATTCGCAAACGAAAATCGAACCCCAGTGGCAGCTGATCCCACCCTCAACATCCCGGACTACGAACACAAATACGAACTCCAAGCTGTTGTAACACACACTGGAAGAGAGAACGCCGGCCACTACACCATCCACAAACGTAACCGCACCCCTTTCACAGCTCAAAACTGGACACATTACAACAACGAAACCACCTCACACTCCCGGGACCTACGTACACAGACAACGCCACGTACATGTTCCTGTACACGAAAGAAGACCTCACCGACACGGACCCGACACAAACACTCGAACTGCTCGAAGAACTGCGAGGGGACACCCCTACCTCAGACGACGAGACCTCATCCGAAGTAACAACACAACATGAAGGAACGCTTATTTGGGCATGCCCAGCCTGCAAAGCAAGTACCACGGACGCAGGCAACAAGTTCAAAGGCGCCAAAGGCCTCCTGCTACACTGCAAAGAGATGACTCTAGCAACAAGCCCAGTACAAAAGGCGGCGCAGAAAGCCCTCGGAAAACGCAAATGCCCATACTGCAACAACGACGGACGGACTGCAGGGAAAGCGCGCTTCAAAAGTCTACGCCACCATATCTCAAAATGCAAGAGAAACCCAGCGGTATCGCACACGCTCAAGGCTACGAAAAAGAATAAGCAAAGTAAGCGAGGAACTTAATTTCATCATCCACGGCTGCCTCGTGCAGCTAGAGAACCCCGACTGTGGAGGACAACAAACAGTCAAACAAGGAACCTCTTTTTTTGTACTAACAATCTTGTTGGTTGCCCTTCAACGTATTGTGCAGGCTAAAAAGACGTAGACAGCGTGTTTTGGTGGTTGATCAGAATTCCTTACCTGAATATACACAGGGTAAATACAAGTGGGAAACCGATCAACCGGCACGCACAAACAAAACGAAGCGCCTGTCTTTTCTTTTACTTCTTATCTCATACCTACGTCTGTAGAGTAACACCGAACAATAGCCTACGCTACTTCCACTTCTTCGAGCCAACGAGCCTCCATGCGAACAGTCCAAGCATAACCTCTGTCACCCAACCCCCACCCCCCCCATGCCCCGAGGACAGCCCTCAAAACCCCAAAGCCCTCCCTCCTTTTTTTTCTCCCCCAGTCTTTTCCTTTTTTCCTCCCCTAATCCGTGCTTCGTAACACACAGCCGCCGAGCAACACGAAACCACCCAGAAGATAAGCCAGACACCGGGATCTTCCTGACGAGCACGCAACCCGGTGAACATAATCAAGAGTCGAAGATTAGCGTCGAAACTTCCTGGCTTTTCACGCCGTAGCAGAACGACCACACCCTACCCAATCCCAAGCACCCTCTCACTTTTCTATACTCAAGCCTCTACGGTCAACCGGAGACTTTAAAATACCGACCTTCTAATCCACAAGAGAAAAAGTCCTTAGAGGACTAACACAATTTGTTTATTTCCTTAGAGGTACCAAACATTTTTTTTATTTCCTTAGAGGTACCAAAATCGAAATTCTCTAAGTACATTTCTCAGCCAATTTGGCCTAAAAACAATTTTGGAAATTTCCTTAGAGGTACCAAAATTTGGCTTGAAATTGTTACCAGACTTTTTGGCTGGAAATGCACTTTGTGTTTTTTTTTTGGGTCAAAATTCACATTTTCCAGATTTTGGGCCATTTTTGCCGATTTTTCCAGTTGTTGGCCACTTTGGGCCAATTTTGCCGATTTTTCGAGATTTTGGCCATTTTGGGCCGTTTCTGCCGATTTTTCCAGTTTTTGACCATTTTGGAAAAATCGGCAGAAACGGCCCAAAATGGCCAAAATCTGGAAAAATCGGCAAAAATGGCTCAAAACGGCCAAAATCTTGAAAAATCGGCAAAAAAGGCCCAAAATGGCCAGAATGTGGAAAAACGGCAAAAATGGCCCAAAATGGCCAAAATCTCGAAAAATCGGCAAAAATGGCCCAAAGTGGCCAAATACTGGAAAAATCGGCAAAAATGGTCCAAAATGGCCAAAATCTCGAAAAATCGGCCAAAATCTTGAAAAATCGGCAAAAAAGGCCCAAAATGGCCAGAATGTGGAAAAATCGGCAAAAATGGCCCAAAATGGCCAAAATCTGGAAAAATTGGAAAATTTTGCTAAAAAGTTGCTATGTGCATTTTCAGGGCAAAAAACAAATTTGTTAGGTTTGGTACCTCTAAGGGCATTTTTTGGTACCTCTAAGGAAATAAACGAATTGTTTGGTACCTCTAAGGAAGATCACCCAATCCACAAATAACGCTACTAAATGCAGGGTACGTGCAAGGCTGTTTGAAGAGGACTCGAGGCCCCGGCTGCGAGAACAGTTCGCGAGGAAGAAAAGGACACGCGCCGATTCAGATGGGTCCTCGGACTCGTCAGACTCTGCAGCGGCCGTGAAAAACCGTCGACAAAAGTTTCGCGGGAAAAGTAGGAAACGCGAATAAAGGTAGTCAGCGCTGCATATCAAGTTCAAAACTGCTTTCGTACGTCTCCAGGGAAGCAGATATTGGTTATAGATAACAAAAACGGTTGACAACGGTTGGGATATGAGGGCACAAAATTTGTTTGAAGTGGGATGAGGGCACAATTTAGTTCCGAGTGGATATATCCACTGTTTTCCCAGTAGATCCATCCCTGATGAGCCTCGCCCCGCGGGGCTGCCGGGGCTCTCCGGGCTGAGGACACGCTGCCTAGCCGTATGTGACTCGCCTTTCAACCGGACAGGCGCACCCAAACCCCAAGGTAAAGATAGGATTTCGATCAATCTCTGATGCTCGAAAAACACGCAGTCTTTTTTCGCTTGGTCTTATTCTCCCACCAATATAGGTTGTTCTTAATACGGTTAGATTTCCTTCCGCGTGATTGGCACACGGAAGAGGGTACTCCGCAGAAGTGTTTCCTCTTGCGAGTCAACGGGCTCTCTTTTTCCGTAGCGGGAAGAATTCAATTGACCGGCCCCCCTCGCAACCTCGCAAGGACAGGAGCAAGGTGGTCCTGTGTTTCTCCACGGGACCCCGACGCTCTCGAACATCTTCCTCCAACGTCTCATTGTACTAGGCCGGCGCAAAAACCAAAGGGGAGGGAAATAAGATGTGAATAAATTTGGGTGACACAATGGGGTTTGAGCCCCGGCATCAGCAAAAACTCGGCCCGCTCAGCATCTGCCCGGTGGCTGCCCTGGTGGTCAATAAAGGGCGGCGCACGAGCCCAGAACCCGCTTTTTTACATACCCAGCCTGCCTCGCTCCCCCCGAGTACATAAAGAAGTATCGAGTATCGCTCAGTATGAGGAAAACTGTCAGCACTACGCTCCGAAGAAAGCGAGAATCCCACTTACACTCTTCCTCTTTTCGCATACACTTGAGGCAGAATTGACTTCCCTCTGGTCTCCCTTTTAGTTGAACAAGAACAAACAAATGATCACCTACTCTATCTTTTCTCTTCTACTACGGCATATTACTCACAGCAGTTCGAACCGGCCGAAGAATAGAGGCCAACGATTATCACCTGGTAGGCAGAGGGGTTGTATAGGTGCGACTAGATGCCGACGACCATCACCTACACAGTTTTGAGTACCAACAAGGTTGAGAACCCAAACAAAGCATTCGAAGGCCGCCCGGAGACGCTAGTCTTTCACTTATAGAAAGGAACATCACCATCTCCGCCCCCCAAGCAACTCCCGTATGAATAGATACACTTAGTGCAGAAGAAGACTTGCTGCGAACATCAAACATGCATAGACGCAGACTGCCCCTGGCTTGTCTGACACACAAAGCTGTCGTCAAGAGTGGGAGGGGCGGACAACAATAAATGCCGAAGGCCCATGTCATCGGAGTGCCTTTCATAGCAATCGCGGTAGCTCTGCCGTCCTTCGTGGCGTTCATCGTCACGCAGCAGAACGGAGTCGACTCGATTGACACACTGTCGCTGCGCCTCGCAAACGCGACGATGTACTCTGTCTCTTCGCGGATCCGTAAAAGGCTGCAAGACGAGCCCGAGACTGAGATCCGAGCAGCGAAGCGAACACTTGAATTAGGAGTCCGAACGCTCGAAAAGAAGGACGATGCGTACTGGATCCGGCGGAGCCACGACTGGGTGCTGTCGTCCGGTATCTTCACGGGAGCGATGAACATCCTCGTGCTCGATGATGCGGGGCCGTACGGGGGAGGCATCGCAGTGGACGCGCCAGGCGGTGTGATCCTCTACTACTCGCCCCCTACCTTCTACACCCAGTCCATGGACACCAACTCCATCCCCACGGGGCCCCTAGTCGGCCCGCGCAATCTGCTGCTCAACACGCGCCCGTACGTCACGGTCTTCGAGGACGATGCCGAGCTCACCGCCAATGAGCCGCGATGGACCGACGTGGAGGTTACCGTCACTGGCACCGGCTTGGCAAATTCAGGTTTGACCACCAATTTCTCGACGATCGCATTGGGTACCAAAAAGTTAGTAGCTGGCAGCACACGACGTGCATCGTAGCAAACAGCAGCGCACAAACTTTCCCTCTAAACAAAAACGAGATGGGTGATTGGGACGGAAACTTTTGCCCAGGCTGGCGTTTCTGCGATACGAACCGCTCAAGCCGGCGTTTGTGCGAATGCCGGCTCCAGCTTGATCACCCCGGACTGTGCGGAAAGGTTTGGGTCGCCCAGTTTTTTGCCGTAAGCAAAAGGTTCCTCCAGACTCGTAAAAAGGTGGTTCTAACACCCACCACACGCACTTTTATTGCGGACCACCAGTGCACCTAGGTCCCTGATGATGGGAAACCATGGTCTGCGGTGGTTTGCATCTAATACTGGCAAGCTAGCTACGGTTGGCTAGCATACTTGTATGCTAGGGTTGGTTTGCATCAAATACTTGTAAGCTAGGGTTGGTTTGCATTGAATAGTGGAATGATCCTCCAGCTGCGTTTCCTTTCCGTGCCCCAGTTCTCGCTTCTGCGGCGCTCGTTTTGCTGCCGCTTCTACGCGCAGCTCTCTTCCGCCTTGCTCAGGGATCAAAACGGGAATGAGAGAAACACGGGCTACTTACCAAACAAACGAAGGGGTGAAACCGGCCGATTGGCTATGACGGCCGCAGGGACGAAGTCACCGGGGGAAGGCGGGCGGGAAGAAGAAAAACAATGCAACCTACCTGACAAGAAAAGGAGACGCGGAACCGCCCACAATGGGCACAGGAGAATAGACAATGCCGTGCTGTTCGAACTGTTCGAACTGGATCGTCCTGGAGCGCAGGAACCAAGCTCTACGCCCTACCTGTAGCATCCGGGGTGACTTCCTAGGGCAAGGCGCAGACCCTGACAAGGTTTCCTGCCGCAACACGGGCCCCGGCGAGTCCTGCAGCAAAAGGGATGGTGGGCGGGAAAAAAGAAACGAGGACGGGGGTGTGTGTGGGGCACTTACATTTCTTGTTCACCTGGATGAGGTTTCTGGTTATACTAGCTGGGAGCACAGTGCACTTCGCTGGGATAATTCCCCCGATAAATCGTCAGAATGATCCTCCAGCTGCGTTTCCTTTCCGTGCCCCAGTTCTCGCTTCTGCGGCGCTCGTTTTGCTGCCGCTTCTACGCGCAGCTCTCTTCCGCCTTGCTCAGGGATCAAAACGGGAATGAGAGAAACACGGGCTACTTACCAAACAAACGAAGGGGTGAAACCGGCCGATTGGCTATGACGGCCGCAGGGACGAAGTCACGCCACCTGCCCCCCCGCGAGTGAAAAAGGCCCTCACCGCCAGTAGTAGTTGCCGCCTGTCCTCGGGAGAGGCATCGGCAGCAAGGGCCACCCGCGAAGGAACATCAGCCGGATTGTCCTTCGTGCTGATCCACATGATGGACCAGTCGCACTCTAGCTGCTGCAGTCGGGCAAGAGCGGCCACCACTGCGTCGTTTAATGCCTTGTTGGGCATGCAGCTCTTCTTACGTGCGACTCCGACAACCGTGGTGTTGTCGACATGGATGTCTACTGCGCCTCCCGACACCGAGGAGGGCAGGGACTCGACAGCCTTCCGAAGCGCACACGCTTCGAGGACATTGATGTGATCGCGAGCCTCGGACCCGGACCAGTTTCCCCCCAACACTCTAATCTCGGCTGTTTGTCTGTCAACAAGGACGGCTCCCCACCCCTGCAGCGACGCGTCGACGTATACGGCAAACGGGCGAACCCGGCTGGGGGGGGAAAACGTTCTCACACGATCGACGGCGTTGATCCATGCCTGAAGATCCGTACGGACCGAGGACGGGACCGGGACGACCTCAGACACTAAACGGGTGCCTTTGTTCAGGCTGTTCGTGATCCGCCGGACAAACTTCAGCGTAAACCAAAAAGACCCCGGAAACGTTCCTGAGATTGCACTCGCGTGCAACAAACGTCCGCAGAGCGACTCTAGGTCACCGGCTGTGGGGAAATTCAAAGGAACGAGGACGGGGGTGTGTGTGGGGCACTTACATTTCTTGTTCACCTGGATGAGGTTTCTGGTTATACTAGCTGGGAGCACAGTGCACTTCGCTGGGATAATTCCCCCGATAAATCGTCAGTAAGCTAGGGTTGGTGTGCATTGAATAGTGGTAAGCTAGGGTTGGTGTGCATTGAATAGTGGTAAGCTAGGGTTGGTGTGCATTGAATAGTGGTAAGCTAGGGTTGGTGTGCATTGAATAGTGGTAAGCTAGGGTTGGTTTGCATTGAATAGTGGTAAGCTAGGGTTGGTTTGCATTGAATAGTGGTAAGCTAGGGTTGGTGTGCATTGAATAGTGGTAAGCTAGGGTTGGTTTGCATTGAATAGTGGTAAGCTAGGGTTGGTTTGCATTGAATAGTGGTAAGCTAGGGTTGGTTTGCATTGAATAGTGGTAAGCTAGGGTTGGTTTGCATTGAATAGTGGTAAGCTAGGGTTGGTTTGCATTGAATAGTGGTAAGCTAGGGTTGGTTTGCATTGAATAGTGGTAAGCTAGGGTTGGTGTGCATTGAATAGTGGTAAGCTAGGGTTGGTTTGCATTGAATAGTGGTAAGCTAGGGTTGGTTTGCATTGAATAGTGGTAAGCTAGGGTTGGTTTGCATTGAATAGTGGTAAGCTAGGGTTGGTTTGCATTGAATAGTGGTAAGCTAGGGTTGGTTTGCATTGAATAGTGGTAAGCTAGGGTTGGTTTGCATTGAATAGTGGTAAGCTAGGGTTGGTGTGCATTGAATAGTGGTAAGCTAGGGTTGGTGTGCATTGAATAGTGGTAAGCTAGGGTTGGTGTGCATTGAATAGTGGTAAGCTAGGGTTGGTTTGCATTGAATAGTGGTAAGCTAGGGTTGGTTTGCATTGAATAGTGGTAAGCTAGGGTTGGTTTGCATTGAATAGTGGTAAGCTAGGGTTGGTTTGCATTGAATAGTGGTAAGCTAGGGTTGGTTTGCATTGAATAGTGGTAAGCTAGGGTTGGTTTGCATTGAATAGTGGTAAGCTAGGGTTGGTTTGCATTGAATAGTGGTAAGCTAGGGTTGGTGTGCATTGAATAGTGGTAAGCTAGGGTTGGTTTGCATTGAATAGTGGTAAGCTAGGGTTGGTTTGCATTGAATAGTGGTAAGCTAGGGTTGGTTTGCATTGAATAGTGGTAAGCTAGGGTTGGTTTGCATTGAATAGTGGTAAGCTAGGGTTGGTTTGCATTGAATAGTGGTAAGCTAGGGTTGGTTTGCATTGAATAGTGGTAAGCTAGGGTTGGTTTGCATTGAATAGTGGTAAGCTAGGGTTGGTTTGCATTGAATAGTGGTAAGCTAGGGTTGGTTTGCATTGAATAGTGGTAAGCTAGGGTTGGTTTGCATTGAATAGTGGTAAGCTAGGGTTGGTGTGCATTGAATAGTGGTAAGCTAGGGTTGGTTTGCATTGAATAGTGGTAAGCTAGGGTTGGTTTGCATTGAATAGTGGTAAGCTAGGGTTGGTTTGCATTGAATAGTGGTAAGCTAGGGTTGGTGTGCATTGAATAGTGGTAAGCTAGGGTTGGTTTGCATTGAATAGTGGTAAGCTAGGGTTGGTGTGCATTGAATAGTGGTAAGCTAGGGTTGGTTTGCATTGAATAGTGGTAAGCTAGGGTTGGTTTGCATTGAATAGTGGTAAGCTAGGGTTGGTTTGCATTGAATAGTGGTAAGCTAGGGTTGGTGTGCATTGAATAGTGGTAAGCTAGGGTTGGTTTGCATTGAATAGTGGTAAGCTAGGGTTGGTTTGCATTGAATAGTGGTAAGCTAGGGTTGGTTTGCATTGAATAGTGGTAAGCTAGGGTTGGTTTGCATTGAATAGTGGTAAGCTAGGGTTGGTTTGCATTGAATAGTGGTAAGCTAGGGTTGGTTTGCATTGAATAGTGGTAAGCTAGGGTTGGTGTGCATTGAATAGTGGTAAGCTAGGGTTGGTTTGCATTGAATAGTGGTAAGCTAGGGTTGGTGTGCATTGAATAGTGGTAAGCTAGGGTTGGTGTGCATTGAATAGTGGTAAGCTAGGGTTGGTGTGCATTGAATAGTGGTAAGCTAGGGTTGGTTTGCATTGAATAGTGGTAAGCTAGGGTTGGTTTGCATTGAATAGTGGTAAGCTAGGGTTGGTTTGCATTGAATAGTGGTAAGCTAGGGTTGGTTTGCATTGAATAGTGGTAAGCTAGGGTTGGTTTGCATTGAATAGTGGTAAGCTAGGGTTGGTTTGCATTGAATAGTGGTAAGCTAGGGTTGGTGTGCATTGAATAGTGGTAAGCTAGGGTTGGTGTGCATTGAATAGTGGTAAGCTAGGGTTGGTTTGCATTGAATAGTGGTAAGCTAGGGTTGGTTTGCATTGAATAGTGGTAAGCTAGGGTTGGTGTGCATTGAATAGTGGTAAGCTAGGGTTGGTGTGCATTGAATAGTGGTAAGCTAGGGTTGGTTTGCATTGAATAGTGGTAAGCTAGGGTTGGTTTGCATTGAATAGTGGTAAGCTAGGGTTGGTGTGCATTGAATAGTGGTAAGCTAGGGTTGGTGTGCATTGAATAGTGGTAAGCTAGGGTTGGTTTGCATTGAATAGTGGTAAGCTAGGGTTGGTTTGCATTGAATAGTGGTAAGCTAGGGTTGGTTTGCATTGAATAGTGGTAAGCTAGGGTTGGTTTGCATTGAATAGTGGTAAGCTAGGGTTGGTTTGCATTGAATAGTGGTAAGCTAGGGTTGGTTTGCATTGAATAGTGGTAAGCTAGGGTTGGTTTGCATTGAATAGTGGTAAGCTAGGGTTGGTGTGCATTGAATAGTGGTAAGCTAGGGTTGGTGTGCATTGAATAGTGGTAAGCTAGGGTTGGTGTGCATTGAATAGTGGTAAGCTAGGGTTGGTTTGCATTGAATAGTGGTAAGCTAGGGTTGGTTTGCATTGAATAGTGGTAAGCTAGGGTTGGTTTGCATTGAATAGTGGTAAGCTAGGGTTGGTGTGCATTGAATAGTGGTAAGCTAGGGTTGGTTTGCATTGAATAGTGGTAAGCTAGGGTTGGTGTGCATTGAATAGTGGTAAGCTAGGGTTGGTTTGCATTGAATAGTGGTAAGCTAGGGTTGGTTTGCATTGAATAGTGGTAAGCTAGGGTTGGTTTGCATTGAATAGTGGTAAGCTAGGGTTGGTGTGCATTGAATAGTGGTAAGCTAGGGTTGGTTTGCATTGAATAGTGGTAAGCTAGGGTTGGTTTGCATTGAATAGTGGTAAGCTAGGGTTGGTGTGCATTGAATAGTGGTAAGCTAGGGTTGGTTTGCATTGAATAGTGGTAAGCTAGGGTTGGTGTGCATTGAATAGTGGTAAGCTAGGGTTGGTTTGCATTGAATAGTGGTAAGCTAGGGTTGGTTTGCATTGAATAGTGGTAAGCTAGGGTTGGTTTGCATTGAATAGTGGTAAGCTAGGGTTGGTTTGCATTGAATAGTGGTAAGCTAGGGTTGGTTTGCATTGAATAGTGGTAAGCTAGGGTTGGTTTGCATTGAATAGTGGTAAGCTAGGGTTGGTTTGCATTGAATAGTGGTAAGCTAGGGTTGGTGTGCATTGAATAGTGGTAAGCTAGGGTTGGTTTGCATTGAATAGTGGTAAGCTAGGGTTGGTTTGCATTGAATAGTGGTAAGCTAGGGTTGGTGTGCATTGAATAGTGGTAAGCTAGGGTTGGTTTGCATTCGGGGAGCTCATCCCGAACGCCTGACGGAACCGGACATACCGTATGCGGGTTTAATACGAAACGTGTAAATGTTTCTTAGCTACTTTTTTGGCCAAAGTGTTTCTTAATTAACACGTTTCGTACTAAAAACATGGGGGGCTGACGTACTTAGTGAAATTTGGAAACTGTTGAAACCCCATGATGATCCCCCATTTTTGTTCCCGAAAATCTTGGTTTTATCGAGCCTTTGAGCACGAAAAACGTATCGCGGTCAGAGTATTAGCGACTAGAGCGTTCTGGCACTTGTGCATGAAGACGACAGGCGTGGGCGGGCTCTGGGATGCAGTCTGTGAACTGCAGCGCCGCAAACAAGGAATGGTTACCGCAGCTCCAATCGTCTTGTTGACATCCTCGAGCGTCCGTCTCTATGAACCAAGAGTCGGTGTCGGCGGAAAAGACCGTTGCAAGGTGGCTGACTATCTTGCTTCCGCAAAAGTCAGAAAGCGAGCAAGATACAACGCATCTTCGGAGCGATCGGTCAGTTGTTACAAGCATCCAGTGCCAACCACGAGTTCCGGACACGGTAGTGTTCACGAAGGTGTTCCTTTGGCGGGCACGCGTCGGTGATGACAGGGTAAGCGGGTCGTATGGAAGGGCAGCGCAAGCAAAGGCGAAGTTGCCCTTCCATCACCAGGTGATTGCCATCCAGCTTCTTCTCGTGCTCGCCAGCCCCAAGACTAGCATGAACCGCATCCACCTCCACAGCAACGCATTCATCATTTGCCAGTCCTTCAAGCTCTTGGGCAAAAACAGCGAAGTCAGAACGTTGTCCCCGCAACCGGTGACCTGGGGCAGTGTTGGCGGTGGCTCTCGGAGCTGGAGCCAGCTCCCGGCTCTTGGAGCCAGCTCGGGAGCTGGAAAGAGCCAGCAGGAGCCAGCAGGGCACAAAGCCATCTCAAAATTCCGGGCGAGTTTCGTGGTGACCGGGTTGAGTGACGCGAATTTACTGGAAAAGAAACTTTCCGATCCAACATAAGCTCCGATGAAGAGAACCGTGAAGAATGGACCCGGGGACCAAGAAGTATGTGCGTGGTTCCGCGGGTCTTTACAAGATGCAGGGCACCGGACATGGAAACCACCACGTTTGTGACGGGAAGGACGGGAATCGATCCCCTGGACGGTGCCGTTTTTTTCGCTGTCCACGGAGCAGACCTTTTTCAAAGACTTTTTGCTCGCGATCAGCTCCGATGAAGAGAACCGCGAAAATTAGACATGGGGATCAGAAAGTACGTGCGTGGTTCGCGGGTCTTTATGTTATGCTGGGCACCGGGCGTGGAAACCACCAGGTGTTTGTTGAGAAGGGCGGGAATCGATCCCCTGAATGGTGGCATTTTCCCGCTGGTCCACGCAGCAGCTCTTTTTCGACGAATTTACGCTCGCAATCAGCTCCGATGAAGAGACCCGTGAAAATTAGACCCGGGGATTACAAATATGTGCGTGGTTTGTGGGTCTTTGTAAGAGACAGGGCCCCGGCGCGGAAACCACCGGGTGTGCATCGAGAAGAAAGGGAATCAATCCCCCGAGTGGTCGGCGAAACTCAGGTACTCCCGTCATATCGACGCCGAGGCCAGCTTGGGAGAGGAGTCACAGGCTCCAAAAGCAGCGTGTCGGAAAATTGAAACCTGGCGGAACATATACTCCGCGTCAGTGTCACCCATCATCCACACCCATACACGCAGGGCTATTTTCCTCCATCAGCATCCCAGTTTTCTTCCCGGGGCAGGCGCCTTCGAGAGAGTCGTTCTACGCCGTGTCGGTGCTGCTGTTCTGGCTCAACATCATCGACTTGTCCCCGTACTTGCTGTCCGAAGGTTCGTCGATTCTCATCATCGACTCGGACCGGCAGCTGGTCGTCTCCACCGACCACGAACAGCCGTTTTTTCAGTCGGGGAACGCGTCCGATGGCAGTCCTGTGTACACTACGTACCACCTGTACAACTGCCGGGTGCCGAAGCTGGAGGCAACAGACGCCATCCTCGGGAATCTTTCTCAGTTTAATGATGAAGACGACCACTTCGACAAGGTGCGAGTTGCCCTTCGGGGTTTCTTTTGTTGTATACCTACCCCCCATGAGAGGCAGTGTCCTGCCTAAACATTAACCACATACGGACGGAGGGGGGGGTGGGCTAATTTGGGAAAAAGGGACTTTTTTGGGTAAGCCTCAGGTCATACTCAGAGGGGGGGAGATGGGTCAGAAATAGGAACCGAGGGGCGCATAATTCTGCCCGACGAAGGTCGCATTTGAAAGACCTGTGCCATGACGTTCCAATAGAACAAACGACGGCCACTTTCGATGAGTATTTGGCTTGTACATGCTCACAGGAATAACCTTGTATTAAACGACGCATATATGCGTCGTTCGTCCGTATGTGGTTAAACTAAGTTTTCCCCCCCCATACTACATGGCAACCCCTGCTCAACATGTAAGCACGTGGGGCGGCCCAGGGCCACATTCATTGCGAATGTGTTCGTGGTGTCGGTCGCAGTAGTCTTTTTTGGCGAGCCAAAGAGAGTAAAAGAGTGAAAGAGTAGAAAAGAACGAGTGTAAAAGAATGGAGGTAGCACGAACTACCAGACCAGCGGTGGCCACCGCAAAAATATTTCTTACCTTTTCCTTATCCCTCAAAACCAGCACCAACACGACGCACTTGTTAGCTGTTTTTTTTTTTGGGACGTAACTAGTTATATTTCTAACAAGTGATGTAACAAGTGAGCACTTGTTATATAACAAGTGATCACTTGTATATAACAAGTGATTGCTTGTTATATCAGTCATTCTCCTGGCGACCGTTCAAATATGGAAGAAGCCATCGCACACCGTAAACAGAGCAGCGTGTGCAGCTGGGGTTCCCAGGCTACTGCCAGCTGCTGTGGGAAGCGTTGCTGGTAACGTTGCTTGCTAATTTTAGACTACCACTGCTGACCGACTTTGACCGAGTTTGGCCAAAACCTCGCCAGGTCAAGCTCGGCCCCTGAGCAACACCCCAAGAATCAACGACAATAAAATGAAGCAGAAGGCACACCGCGTTCGTTCCCAACACCCCGACCCGACCAAGCAACCACCAAACCCCAAGAAGTACTAATCTCACAGCAACAGCCCAAACAACTTCCCCTAGCACCCTCGTGTGACAAGAATTCTCCAGTCCTCGAAACCCCCCGTGGAGGAAATATGTTGGACCGAAAATATGTTGGACCGGACAAAAGTTGGACCGTGGACGACCAAAGCAACTGGACCATTTTGTCCGGTCCAACATATTTCCGTTTAGGTAAATTTCCCTTATATCCCACCCCAAACAAATTTGTGCCCTTATATCCCAATCTGCTGGGGAGTGCCAAAGGTCAAGTCAGGTGTCGAGATGGGGAACAAGAAGGGCGGCGTTCTTGTTGCCGCGAACACCGAGGATGCGGAGTACGCATGGGGGACTGCCCTGGACCTCATCGGGGTCTGTCCGGGCGCCAAGGTAGCCGTCGTGTGCACCGTACCGTGGGCGGAGTCGGCGAGGCACCTGGTGGTGCTTTCTAACGGGAACCACCAGGACGTGTGGGCAAAGTACTGCAACGTCACCCCGCCGACGGTATCGTGCAAGACGGTCGCCCCCGGGCAGCCGACGACTCAGGTGTGCCTATTCCAGGTACGTGCCGCCTATGTCCACGCCACTACGTGGGAGACGGCGATGAAGGCTGGCCAGTCGGTCAGGATCATGGCGAAGAAGGCGGCGGAAGCCGAAGGTCTGCGCATGGACTGGTCGTCGGTGTTTACGAAGGTGCACCGACGACAGGGCGTGTGTGAGGTGAGCGTCCGCGTTCCAGTCGAAGACGTGCCGAAGCTGCTTCGGAGCTCCGGGAAGGCCGGCACTTTCTGGAAGGCCATGTCGTTTGTCAACGGAACGGACACGCTGCCGGCGGTGTGGGTGAGCGACTGCGCCCTCGAGGAAGCGCGCCAGATAGCTGCCAGGACACCGAACACATTCGGTGTGATCGGCGGCGCGAAAACCGGCGTCTTCGGCATACGAACGACCCCGGAGCACGTCGCCGCCACGGAATCGGCGGTCGGGAAGAAGCTGTCGAAGCGCCAGCGTCGGGGTGACAAGTACATCGTCACCACGGCGTGTCCGGCGGAGCACCCGTCCGACCTCCTCGCCGCCTGCGCAGCAGCCGAATGGAAAGTGGAGCCAGTCGGTTCGTTCAAACGGCGAGGGGATACTGTGTGCGTGGTCATTGCCGACCAGGGACCTCCGGCACCAGTGCTCTACCGCCTTGATCGGGCGTCAATCTCGATCAGGAAATACGACCGTTCCATCGATGCGAGGCAACGGAAGGGGTTCACCACGCAGTGCCAGCGGGTGAAAATTAATCTCCCTCGTGAGTTCCTCGCGAGCCTCCAAGAACGCCCAGAACCCGTTCCGGGACAGAAGCGGAGCCGCGCCAGCGATGAGACGACGACCCAGGACAAGGTGGCGCGGCTCGACACCGCTGACAATATGGCTACCGACTGCCGGCACGCCAACTGGCAGGAGTCATACGAAAACGATAAGGCGTTCCTATGCGAAGTCTGCTGCAAGCGTATGCAAGTAGGACAGGCGAGGCGTCAATGTGCACACGGCCCCTGTGAGGCGGTGGTTTGCCATGCGTGCTGGGCTAAACTGCAAGACGCCCCCCCAACACCGCCCTCGCCTGCGCAGGCGCCCGCCGTCGACCCCGCGGACTCAAAATGGTGAACCCTCAATTATACCACGCGTCATACGCGTCACACAATCTTACCCACACTACATCTTCTGGGTCCGGCCCTCGCCTACCACCCTTGCGTGTAGTTACGATCAACGTAACCTCGTTGTTGAAGAACGTGCTCCTCCTTTGCGGCATTGTGGCGGACATCATCTGCTTGCAGGAGACGAAGCTGACGAGCACCGGGCAGAAGAAAATCCGGATGGCCCTGAAGGAGTGTGCTGCTCTCGACGTCTGGCAGCCTTTCTTTGGTTCCTGTTGCGAAGGGCGTAAATGTGGCAACGACGTTCCATCCCAGATAACCGGGGGGAGCGCCGGTGTAGCAATCCTTGTGAGGAAAGGCCTGCCGGCATGCGTGGTTAGCCCGTTCGATGTCGTTGAAGAGCGGGCCTACGAGGCAGCTCGCTTCCTCCACGTACGTGTCGCGACCGGAAGCGGCAAGGGTGCGCTCCATGTGGTTTCGTTGTACGGACATTGCGGCCACTCGGCTCGGATTGAACGTGAGAAGCTGGTCGAGGGGGTTCTCTGGGGCATGCGCCGGCGCCTGGGCGCGGTACCGATTGTAGTTGCAGGTGACCTGAACACAGACCCTCTGAACTCTCCTGCCCTACGCTTCGCACTGCGAAACGGGTGGACTGACTGTGCCGAGCTTCACGCGAAGTCCCTGAACAGGCCTCCGGAGCACACCTGCTACCACGGGGAGCCGTCACGCATTGACCTTGTGCTTACCAACGAAATCGCCTCTTCCGCTCTTGGAAACGTAGAAACCTTCGAGGCCGGGTTCCCGACGCATAAGGCGATTCGAGCTGTCTTCCACCTCACCGCTTTCCAGCAACTTAACGCGGTGTTCCGCTTCCCCCGCGCCATCCCTGGATCCGGTCTGACTGACCGAACCGACACCGCAGCCCTCAAAGCTGTAGTCGCGAAATACCGACTCGCCGACCCGTGCCCCCGCGGACTAGAAGGCAGCCAGAGGGTGGATTTTCTCTGGCTGCGTATCTCGCGGGCGGCGGAGGATTATCTGCTCCAGAAGTCCAAGATTGAGGGTAACCTGGCGGCCTACCGCGGGCGAGGAGAGCGGCGGAGGCTGAGCACCCAGCGCGTGTCCGCGAGGCCGTCCCCGGAAGGTGCGGGGGCCGACACCGCACCTCTGAAGAGAGCCAGGTGTCTTCTCGGGCGCATGCGGGAGTACTCGGCCGCACGAGCCAAATGGGAAGATATGTCCAGCGCCCCGTGCCCGTTGTCGCTCCTGCTCAAAGGGCAGTGGGACAAAATACGGTCGTTTCAAAGCTTCATCCTCCAGCGTACGGACGGGAAATGTGCTTTGCCACTGGTACCGCCATCGGCGAAGGCCGCGCGGGGCCTATCACACACTATCTCGGACGTGTGCCAGAGCCTGGCCCAGACTACGTTAAATTCGAGGTACCTGGAAATCGCAAGGTGTCAGCGCGAGCTCCGTAACCCTCTGGGTAAAGAGTCGTTTGCTTGGGTGAAGAAGGAGGCGCCGCCGACATTCTATTTTACGAACGGTCGCGACGGGCGACTCACGGCGAACTTGGTGGAAGTTGATGCGACGGTAAGGAGGAAGTGGGACCCCGTGCTACGCATGTATGCCGGGAAGAAGGAACCCGAGTTCGCCCCCTTCCTGCGAGAATATGGTGACTTTATTGCGCAACACCCGTGCCAACTGGGCCCCATCACGGCCGACCGCCTACGGTCGGTAGCGAGGAAGAAAGGTGTGCAATCGTCATGCGGCGTGGACGGCTGGCGCATGCGAGAAGTTGCGGCCCTGCCGGACACAATCCTAGAAGGGTTTGCTGCAGTACTGAACGAAGTCGAGGAGACGGGCCTATGGCCCGACGGGGTTCTTGACGCGCTAGTCACCCTGATTCCCAAGGGAGAGGGAGATGACCCCCTGAAGCTGCGGCCCATCACCGTCTCCAGCGTCGTTTATCGTCTTTGGGCTAGTGTGCGTCTGCAGGAGGTTCTTGTCTGGCAAGAGCAGTGGATACACGAGTCCCAACATGGCTTCCGGAAAGGCCACTCCTGCGACGACGTCATCATGGACATCGCGCTGTCGATAGAGGAATCCCTTATTAACGGAACGCCGCTACATGGGATCGCGCTCGACTTTGCGAAATGTTTTGACCGCGTTCCGCAAGGTTTGGTACTCGACCTAGTTGAGGCTCTGGGGCTGCATGAGCGTGTGCTGGCGCCTCTGCGCCACGTCTATAAGTACCTCAGACGTCGTTTCAAGTACCCTCTGGGAGTGGGCGATGAATTCAAGGTCACGAACGGCATCCTCCAAGGCTGCCCTATCTCCGTGGTCCTGATCAACGCCCTTCTGTCCGTGCTCTCGAAAGCCCTGGTCAGCCGGGCACGAGTGAGTCCGAAGTCCTTTGCTGATGACTTGTACCTTCTCTCGCGACTCGCGAAGCTGCTCCAGGAAGGAATAGATGTCACCGCGATATTTGGGAATCTGACCGGCCTCGCTCTCAACGAAGGCAAGTGTGCCGCCTTCTCGACGTCGAAAAAAGGCCCCCGTCTCGAGGTTGGAGGCAAGGCGATGAAATCGGTGAAGACCGTTAAGGTTCCTTGTATCCGGGGCTGACGCCTCCTTAAAGGGCCCCGTCGGGCTGATATCCAATCTCCTTCGGGAGATACGTTTCCTGCCGGCGAAGCGGCACAGTTTCGAGCTGCTATCGTTCGAAGGTGCGACCGTGCCCTTCTCCGGGAAGGAGGCACTGCACTTCGTCCGTGAGGGCCTGCGTCTTCGAGCGTGGCGCTACCTGACGACACAAAGGCAAGGCTACTCGGGTATCGAGAGGGGGGTGGATGTGCGCCTGCTGAACAGACTGTGGCAGAACCGCGCGACGGGGGACAGGCTCAGCTTTGCAATCCGCAAATGCATCGCAGGAGCGGTGTACTCTCGCGAGTGGTGCAACAGAAGATGGGGAACGGGTGACGGCGTATGCGAGTTCTGCGACGGTGGGACTCCGGGGACCCTGCTACACTATTTCTGGGAATGCCCGGGACCAGGGGGCAGGTGGGTCAATCTACACTGCCGACTCGACGTCGCAGGAGTGGCGGCACAGAATATGCCCCTATGCCTGAGCACACGGGGGATTCCCCCCATCGGAACCCCGCCGGTACTCGTGGAGAGGGTCCAGAAGCTGATCGGGACCATCTCCATCGAGATGGCGCAAGCGCAGCACAATATCGCGACGACGCGCCCCTGGGAGCTTGCCTCCGCCGCGGCAGGGAGATATGACGTTGAGCTGGCAAGGGACAGCCGTGAGCTCCTCACGAAGCAGATTGGGACGCGCTTCGCGGCGTCGCTAGTCTACTGGCTAAGGAATCTACGTTGGGTCAACACCCCCCCTCTCCCTACGACCGGCGTGGAACTCGCTTTGGATTTTGAGGCCTACACGCGATCCAAGCTGCCTGGGGAAACGTTTGCCGAAAAAGGGTTGCAGATAGGATATCTAGCACGAGCCATCAACGACCTAAGCTTTGCTGACACGGGGGCCTCAGCCTTCCCCGGGAAGTGGCGACAGGGTGTATGCTCTTTACGCTGCCTGGGTGCGCCGGCAATGCCGGGATTCTCACACCGTCCACGTTTTGCAGCTGGACGGAGGACAGAGCTGATGTTAAACGGCATAGAAGCAGTATGCTCCAAAGACAGCTGGAACGACGCCAAACCCGTGTACCCTCAGGACGTAGCTTTCGCTCATTGGAAGCTGAAGTTTCCCATCAAGGTGTTTGCCGCCGCCGTAGGCCGCGCAGTCGCGAGGAAGAAGAGGGCCCGCAGCGCTACAAGGCGGCGATCCCCCGCGAGACGAGCTCACCCGCCGGCCAGAGCGCCCGCTGCAGCACCAACTCCGGTGCTACCACTCACTGTAGCAGAGCCGCGACCTGCAGCGCGCCTCCGGAGCGACTTACGCCCGCCGTAGCAGTGCGAAGAGAAGTGAGGAGACCGGAAACTCCCCGGAGAGATGGTCCCTGCACTCTAACTCGTCTCTCTCTCTCTCTTCTTTTTTTTTCCAATTTTTTTTTTTTGGGGGCCATCGGCTCCGCGGGAGCGTTTTATAAAGACACAAGGTTTTGACCCTGCATGTTACGGTATTTGCCTTTCAGAGTTGACCGCCAGGCACGTATCCACTTAGGCGGGGTTGGGTCGATGGGCATGAGGTAAAAAAATGTCCCTTGACAAATGGGTAGTCAGACGCAAGAGATGCGTTGGGTTTCTTCTTGAGCGTACCAAGATCGTCGTTTATTGACGGCTCATACTTTTTCCTTCACTGTCAGCCAACCTCGAGCCACTTCGTTTGCACTCTGCATTTTTGCGTTTGCACTCTACCAAAGCAATGGGACAGACGGTGAACGCATCTTGGTCCACCTTCGGCACTGACCAACCGCAACCGGTCGCGATCAAACATCCTTCCACGCAAGGAAGATCTTGTGATTCCACCACAGGGCTATGGCGACCAATGGCTGGACCATGGCCAACTTATTTCCGTTTACAGTATTTGCCTTTCAGAGTTGACCGCACTGTTGCCCACGACTCAGTCCAAAAAATGGATGCCAAGCCTGTCCGGCATAAGACGCACACAGGCAGAGATATTCGTAACCTCCTGGGCCAAACGCAAGATACCGGAGCGTCTTTTGCCGTGCAACTCTATTTCTGGTACCAGGACGTACCTGTGCACGACTCTGCTCTGAGAGGACAAGGACGCCTCCTCCCTCGCGCTCCGTCTCTTCCGATGTTATTGTCCTGTGTTCCCACCGCATCGAGCCACAGGGGGGTCGTGTTCGAGTGTTCACGTTTGCCTTGGAGTGGGGGAAACCTGGATTGACGCGGTCTGCCTACGCGCGGGGCTCTCAAGCACTGGGTTGTCACTTTGCTCTGCTCTCCCAGCCCTATGTTGACGAGTTAGGTGAAAAAGAAGCCGGTTCTTCTGAATGCGTGCTTCACTTGCCACAGTTTCTTCTTGTTTCACCCCAAAACACCTGCCAAAACACCTGAAATCACTTGTAGATTTTACTAGTGCACTTGTAAATTTTACAAGTGCACTTGTAAATTTACTAGTGGCACTTGTAAACCATTTTCACTTGTAAAACCACTAGTAAATTTACTAGTGAAAGCCTTTACTACTGCACCGTGCAGGCTATTTTCACTGTGGAGGGGGGACGCTACCTGTCACTCTTTAAGGTGGTCACCACGGTGGGTGGTCAGAAAAAAGTTTTTTTTTTCCCCCGCCCGCCAGGGGTTATTCTAATCCCCGAAATTCTGGAAAATCCCGGTTGAAAAATCTTTGATATGGCCAGAAACTTTTTTTCCCACGCTGCGCGTGGGAAAGCATGGATTGCTGAAGCAAGCAGTGTCCCACACAGTAGTGTCATTACGTTAGCACAGTGTCGACAGCGGCAGCACCACTAAAACCAAATGCGGCGAGCGACATCTCTTTAGTTTCAAAATCCTTTCGGGCCTGCGAGCTTCAGGATAGCAAACGATCCTCCAGTGACTGATTACTGGGTGTGATGGAAAACACAATCTGGCTGCTGCTTCTCCGCTTTGTTGTAGCCTTCACTTGTCAGTCCCAGTGGGCACTACAGCGATGGCCTCAACGCCTTTCAACGAATCAGGGCGAAGCTGCTCACGACAGGCGCCCCCCAACGCCCCTCATGCCCCATAGATATTTCTGGACCAAATTGCTGGCAGGCTGTGTACACACAAAACAGCAACTACGACTCCAGGATCTGAGCCTGGGTCCCTTGCCAAAAAGTTTTCACCAGAAATCCCCATGGTTAAAAAATATTTTTTCACCGGCCTATTTTCAGAATTTTTTTTTTTTGGTGAATTTTTTTTTTTTTAACCATACAGGATCATCCCTGCCGCCCGCCCAAGTTTTTTTTCGGGTAAACAGTAAACTTGGGAGACGGCCCAAGTTTGCTATTCATATATAAGCCCCTGTCTCCGAGGCTTCCACGGCGCATTTTGCCGCTGGGCCTCAACTTCTCCAACTGCTGCTTCCTCTGTGTAGTGAACTTTTCCTCCTCTGCCTTCACTGCCACAGCTCGTTTCGTCTGTTCGGGGATGCAGGCTTTCAAAGCTGTTTGTGAACTCGGGAACCGATTTTGCTTGTGCTTTTAGCGTTATTTGTGTGTAACCCGTTACCTGTTACCCGTCCTTATTTTTTTTGGGAGTCCCGAACTTCTCTGGTAGTTTCCCCACACGTTTGTTGTAAACTTTGCCCTCTACCTTAGCGTCGGCGACTACGGGTCGTCCTGTGGCAGATTTGTCATCATTTTCGACTTGGTGTGACTGGGAATGGAGCACGAGTGTCCATGCGGTGTGTGCTCCCTTGCCCCCCCCTTGCGCCAAACTATGGGACCAACCTTCCTAGCGCATGTTAAACTTCGAGGTTCCGTCCTACTTTCTGCTTGGTCAGAGACTGTTCAAGGCCCACGTGGGTCCGAAGTCCACAGCGGGTTCACAGTCCAAAGTGGGCCCTACGGTGGGTCTAAAGTCCTTCATTTTTTTTGCGGAATCTATCTGCCTGTAAGCGGCGATATCAGTGACTGTCAACTATGGGAATAGGAAGACGACGGTCATCGCATAACCAGATGCGTCGATAGAGCACACCGGCTGCATGTATATTTCGTTGATCAATTGAACACTGAAATCTTCAGTCTGATGCCGAAATTCTGCAACTGATAACCCTGGTGTTAAGTCTTGCGGTGTTATTTGCCACCACGCTCCGACGGCCACCCCATCGAAAACCCTGCATGCAGACACATCCCGCGTGCGTTTTACGTCTCATAGCAGTCCCACGGCAGGCAGCGAGATGACTTCCCAACGAGTGTCCAAAGTGACTCAAACGAGAAGTTATCCAAGGAAGAGTTTCCTCATCTCTTGTGAACTTTTTTGTCAGGCCAAACCCCTAATAATCCACCTTCGCGGAGGAAAACGGGAAGGCTGTCTGGGCCGTACAAAGGAGTTTCAGGCCCTTTCAGGGCATATTGCCCCTCTCGCAGTCTTACTGGACACAATCAAGCACAGAAACTCTATCTGCGAGCATGACGGACCTGAGGGGGGCTGCCAAGGTGGCCCAGCTGAAGGAGCGCGCAATGGAAAACCGACCCAGCAAATGATACGTGAACTCAAAGGTTTCCAATCGCGCAATCGACAGGTAACGAGCGGCGGAGACACATACTGGGTCACCATGAAAACGGTGGTGCACTACAATCGGCGGTGGTTCATCTTGATGTGGACACCGGAGAAGACGTTCTTCGCGCAGATCGACGCTGCCAATGAGAAAACGCTGATCACGGTTGTGATGCTGGTCATCGGCTGCACGCTGGTTGCGGCGGTGCTTGGATACCTGGCCACCCTGCCGCTGAAGACGTTGGCCCGAGCCTTCGATAAAGTGGCGGATATGGACCTTGACCACCCGGACGTGAACGCCGTAAAGCATACGCAATTCATCTCGGAGCTGGATTCTCTTCACAACGGGTTTTGGCACGCAGTGCAGATGGTTAAGCAGGTCAAAGCGTTCCTGCCTATCCGTGATGAGACGAGCGGTGCAGAGACCGAATCCACGCCACGCGACATTATCCACTGCTCGTCCCCATCAGGTGCAGACAACCCGGTATGGACACATGAAACCGAACCCGTTTTCTTTTCCCAACCGACAGCGAGCGTCAGACTGGCCCACCCAAGGCAGTTGATTTCTTCAGGCGGGGTTTTCTACCGGCGGATGTTGTTTTGTTGTTTGGGCTGGCGTTTTTTTTTTCTTCTGCATACGCAGCACCTGCTTTGTAGGAAATACGTGAGGAGGCTGCCAGCTGCGAAATCCCGAAGGGGGGACGAGTGGTACTCATTAGCATGCCGATGACGCCCCACTATCGCAACAATAATTGGGGCAGAATCGTGATTTGGTATCGCCCCTGCTGGATCACGACAGGTGATTGGCGTCACCTCCCGATAAAAGAGCAAAGCGGACGCGACGGGACACCACCCCACCGTTTGGCCAACTGGGGGAATGCGTAGCGCGACTGAAGATGCTGGATTATATCGTGCCCGGCAAAACTCCGGTGCTCCTGTCACGTCGACGCCGAGGGGCAGCAGTCAAAAGGAACTTGAGCTATTTGACAGGTCGGTGACGCCGATTCCCCAAGCCAGTTAGGGGAATGATGTGATGCCGCTGCTTCGGCAGTGACCCTGGCGAAGGAAAACCACGCGCACACGCCGGGGAGGGGAACGTGTTTTCCCAACTAATTGAGAACCCCCCCCTCCGACACGTGCCTCTTGTGGGGCAGGTGGGACTGCGACCCGCTTTGAGACTCTGAAATCCGGCGTCTAGGCACTCTCACACCTCAAACATAGCACAACAAGAATTGAGAAACGGTGAGATGAGAGGCATTGGCTAAGGACAATACCACTATCACAACATTCCAGTCTCAAAGGAGGTAAATGTGCTGTAGCCCAGAAGAAACACAGGAAAATCTGAGTTTTTGTGGTGGGCGTAAGCGTTCAACAAAATTAGTAAGTCATCGGGCAACCGTCGGTGATGAGACTGACAGCGAGCTCTCATATCGACCTAGGTCTAATGCGGCCGTTGTATGGAATTGCTTACGCACTTTCGGCTGCGCGCGAAAGTTGCTGCGGCCGCCTGGGTGGCAGCTGAGTCAGGTCAAGTGGCGAGATCTGGGTCTCTGTATGGCTGAGGGCACACCTGGCAGGCTGCATACTCGTGTAGCCGTGTTGTAGCGAGGGGCCTAGTCAACCTCCTCATTACGAAAGGGCACAACCCTTTCGCGATGATCTGATTGGGCAGTCAGGATTTGGGCGGGTCCCCATTCATGAGTGTGGAAAAAAGTAAAGCAAGCGACCGGCCCCCTGCGCCTGCTGTCTCCGGGGCGTGGTGCAAGCCGAAGGAAACCGTGCACTTGATGGCGGCCATAATGTCGAACACCATCGAAACGGAGTTGAACTTCGAAGACGCGACTTGGCAAGGCCTCGACGTGTTGCAAGCAACGAGGAACCGGTTTCCCTCCAGCCCGCTCACCACCCCTCGGCGGACCTTCGCGCTCTCCGAGAAGCGCTGGAACAGGTCACTGTGCACAGTCAGCGCCTTCGACGCGTCTGACAAGCAGATGTTGTAAAATCCTTCGAAGTTGGCCACTAGCAGCGTCGCCGTCCGCGACACTTTGATGCCGAGTGAGAACGCCTCCATCAGCTCCGCCTTGCCCTTCTTCGAATGGCAAACCTGTGGTTGAAAAAGGTGAGGGCTAAAAAAACAAGAACTGCACCCAAACACAACCCAACTTACGCGGTAGAGAAGACCCGCCTAAAGGAACCAACTGTCTTCGGGTGGGCTAGTCTAGTGCAGTGATTGCAGTACGGAAACGTTTGCACGTTTATTTTGTTTGCGTTTACTCGTTTACTAGTAAAACGTTGTAGTAATCGCTGGTAAGCGTTAGGGTGGGGCGCATCATACGGCCCTCAGCACAGCCTCGCTAGGCTTCCAGCCGGGCACATTCACCTCTCTCTAGGTTGAGCATTGGAACACTTGCCCGGGGCCCTCTACTCGTGCCTGTACTCGAGCTCCAGGTAAGGAAACTAAGAAGGTGGCACAAGAGGCTTTTGTTCAGAAGCTGATGAAGCACTGAAGTACAGGATGCTGCGAAGGCAGAAACCAGCAAAAGCCCCGACAAACGGGGGCTAGACTAAGCAAACGTAAATGTTTACCGTTTACAAACGCTTACGTTTACTCATTCCGGAGCAAACGCGTTTACCAAGCGTCTACTGCAGTCACTGCCCTCGAAGGAAAAAACTTAGTGCAATGCATAGGTAGGACACTGCCCCTCATGCATGTTTGATGCTAGCATCAAGCCTTCTTCGAATAAAGTGCAAAATAGAAAGGTGAAAAGGGAAAAAGGGCCGCAGGGAGTGTACGACTTCGCAGGTAGGGTATGAAACCTTGAGGGACTAGTCCTTTTTATTCTTGTTCAGCGGCGTTGTGTGCACCTCGTTCTTCGTCTCCGGTTTTGCTCGTGAACGCAGACCAATCCAGAGTTGAAGCTCATCAGTGGGTCCTTTGGACGGGGACTTTCGGTCCTGTTTCGGAGCTAACACAACTTTCTGGGGGGTGTTAGCAATACCGTTGAGTTGTCGCCCACGCGACTCTTGGATCTGGTGCTCGCTTCGAGGCCGCCATCGATCGTGTCGGCGACTGGTTGTCTTTGCTTCGTACGCGCGTTGTCGAGGGAGGAATACACGGAGTCGCTGTGTGTTGCTCGGACAGCCTGTAGAGGACCACGCCGAAAGAACTCACTTGCATTCAGGTCGGATGGTCTGTGACCCGCAGTGTTTGAACTTGGTATGCAGCAATCTGCGCATCTATAGTGTAGTACTCGTTGCATGCAAATGACCCCCTACTGACGCAACGTATGCAGCAACAGATTGTGACGTGGCAAGTGGCCGCCACCTTCTACGGGATCCTCGGGAGCAAATCGCAGAGGTTCAACGTCATCGGCAGCGAGATCGTCGACACCGCAGCACTGCTCGCGTCTTACGCGACGCGAATGGAGCTAACCCCCGCCGTGTTGCTGTCTGGAAGCATGATCGAGTACCTGAAGAGTTACTGTTACTACATGATCGACGATGACTTCGACGCACTGGGCACTTCTATCAAAATGTACTGGGTCGAGAAGAATTTCGTCGCGGAAACGGAAGAGTGGATGTACGAACTCGCACAAGAGGCAGAACAAAAAAAAGCGTTTTTGGACCGCTTCTTCGGACTGGTGCAGAAGGAGATGTTCACCGAGGCGGACGAGTACCTGAACGGGTTCTTAGAAGACCACCGCATGTTCGATCGTCACACAGTGACGCTTCGTAGGAACCTGAACGACAAACGGGCAGCAACAAAGTTGAAGACGAAGGTCCCCTGCTTCCTCGAGAATTCGCAACTATGACAGGCAGGCAGCCACTGCGACAGCGAGGCCCAACAAAAAACTTACCTCGTGTAACCACCATAAAGATCCACCCGGACAACTGACAAGCTTTCATAGAAAACGCCACATAAACCATTTAGCCCGGAGACTTTAAACCCGGAGTTTCACTCGGGGCGTCCCTCCGGCAAAGCACTGCTCTTTGCTCTCGCTTACTTTTATTCCTAACCGCAGGTTATTCACTCGAAGAAGGGCAAGCCGGAGCTGATAGTAGAGGTGTTTGCACTCGGGATTAAGGTGTCGTGGATGGCGACGCTGCTAGTGGCTAGCTTCGAAGGATTTTGCAACATCTGCTTGTCAGACGCGTCGAGGGCGCTGAGCGTGCACAGTGACCTTTTCCAGCGCTTTTCTGAGAGCGCGAAGGTCCACCGAGGGGTGGTGAGTGGGCTGCAGGGAAACCGGTTCCTCGTCGCTTGGAACACGTCGAGGCCTTGCCAGGTCGCGTCTTCGAAGGTCAACTCCGTTTCGATGGTGTTCGACATTATGGCTGCCATCAACTGCACGGTTTCCTTCGGCTTGCACCACGCCCCCACCTTCTACGGGATCCTCGGGAGCAAATCGCAGAGGTTCAACGTCGTCGGCAGCGAGATCGTTGACACCGCAGCACTGCTCGCATCGTACGCAACGCGAATGGTGCTAACCCCCTCCGTGTTGATGTCTGGAAGCATGATCGAGTACCTGGAAAACTTCGTCTTCTACATGATCGACGACGACTTCCGAGCAGTGGGCTCTTCCATCAAATTGTACTGGGTCGAGAAGAGATTCGTCGCGAAGACTGACGAATGGATGTACGAGCTCGCGCGGCTGGCAGAACAAAAAGAAGCGTTTTTGGACCCCTTCTTCGGATTCGTGCAAGATGAGATGTTCACCGAGGCGGATGAGTACCTAAACCGGTTCTCAGAAGACCACCGCATGTTCGACCGCCACGTGGCTTTGCTTCGCAGTAACCTGGACAAAAGACGGGCAGCGGCGAAGAAGAGCAACATGTCCCGCTTCCTCGAGAGCTCGCCAAGTCTGACGGCTGCCTTCGGGGGCTAGTCTGACACTTGCTGCCGTCGGGAGGAAGCATACTCAAAAAACTGGACAAACGAGCCGAAGGGCGACCTCTGCTACTTGAAGGAGCTTCTGCTCTTCGTATTGTCTGTCAAGAACTGCCAAGAAGAAAGGAAGAAGTGAGAACACTTGTAACTGATACGATCGGTTCAACGAGTTGTCAGCGAAAGAATTTCAACGCAAACCAAAAGGACCCCGGAAACCAACCACACCAGGACATCAGTTACAAAGTTCCTGAATTCTCGTTTTAAAGCAAAGTTCGGGTGATGCTAAGTTCGGGCGAAGCAAAGATGCTAAGTTCTGGTGAAGCTCAGTTCGGACGACGCTGTGTTCGAGTGCTAAGTTCGGGCAAAGCAAAGTTCGGGCGAAAGCAAAGTTCGGGCGAAGCAAGTTCGGGCGAAGCAAGTTCGGGCGAAGCAAAGCTCTGGTGAAGCAAAGTTCGGGCGAAGCTAAGTTCGGGCGAAGCAAAGATGCTAAGTTCTGGTGAAGCTCAGTTCGGACGACGCTGTGTTCGAGTGATGCTAAGTTCGGGCGAAGCTAAGTTCGGGCGAAGCAAAGCAAAGTTCGGGCGAAAGCAAAGTTCGGGCGAAGCAAAGTTCTGGTGAAGCAAAGTTCGGGTTATGCTGAGTTCGGCGTGTGGTAGCAAGTTTGGCCTGTGATGGCAAGTTCGGCGTCAGTACCCGGGGGGAGACCCCCCGGACCCCCCCCGTTTCCCGGGGTGACCCCAAATACCGCGAGATACTGAGAAACTCCGCAAAAAACGCTAACTTCGGGCACATTAGACTCCGCAACGCAACAAATCTCGAAAACAATCTTCGACTTCTCTTTGATGGGCAGGGTTCGAACCCAGGCCTTCCGGCCTGAAGGCCGACGCCCGCTCACTCTGCTACCCCTATGCATTTTTGCAGGGGTGAAAAAAGCTAGCTCCGCATTATTATCTAGTCGATAGAAAAACAACACACTTTTTTTAGTGTAGACAAAGGCCGGGTTGGCTCGAATAGAGGCTGTTCACATTGCATGTTCATAGGACCTCTAGTCTCGAGAAATTTTTTTTTTTAGTAGTTGGCACATAGTTGGCATGTAGTGGCATGTAGTTGGCATACTTACCAAGGCAGGTGAGTTTCGCTAGTAGCGCACAAACAGAGCGGTTTGGACCATAGCTCACGGTCTGCATGCAATTTAGACTACACACGTGTCCATACCTCCTTGGCACACGAAGGGGCTGGGGTATCGCCCCCCGATGAACGGTACGGTACAGTTCATTGTGGAATGAGGGGGCCCGGGGGGCATGCCCCCCCCGGCGTAAGCCCGTCTCATCGCAAGGGGATACGTGATTTGTCCCTCTAGCCTCCGTCGAAATAAGCACAAGGCAGTTCCTCGAGTATTTTATTGCTCGCCCAGAAATACTGAATGAATTAGGATACTGCACCTAATCCCCTGAACCACGAAGGCTGTGTATTCTCTCACCGATGCACAGATTCTTTGCATTCTCACCCAAAACTCTTCTCGACTTTTGTAGTGCATCAATTCCCTCAGTTATACTGTAGTGTGTGAGGATGTCGGTACTGCCCATAAAGTATCGCTGCCATATACATACAGTTGCTGACCCCGTCCCGTCAACTCCGTTCCCGCGCAGTTAGTCAGAGGAAAAATAAACGAAAACGAGGCCCACAGGAACCAAGATAGAAAGCCGCAAACCAACAAACGGACGCACATCGTCATCATGTGGACCCCTCTTTTTAGTACTAACAATCTTGAGGGTTGCCCTTCAATGTATTGTGCAGGCTAAAAAGACGTAGGCAGCGTGCTTTGGCGGTTGATCAGATGACTTGCCTGAAACTACACAGGTAGGAAAAACGATCAACCGGCACGCACAAACAAAACAGCATCAAATACAGGAAGGGCAAACAAAACGAAACACGTCTTTTTTCAGATTCGTGCAGCAGGAGATGCTCGCAGAAGGCACGAGCCACCAAACTGATCGTCTCTCAGGATCGACGGTAACACGATCTTCCAGCATGGCTCAACGGTCCTGTAGTCTCGGTTCATGTTCACGAGGCTTGTCAGTCGGGATAGCTGAGGGTAAAGTAGTAGTATCGCACATATCCCTAACCATCGTTGCATCGTTGCAGGAAATCATGGTTTTTTTTTTTTTTTTTTTTTTTTGCATCGTTGCATCGTTGCATGATCGTTGCTCACTATGGTAGGCATAGGGCAACCATGCAACGATGTAGTGCAACGATGTAGTGCAACGATGTAGTGCAACGATGTAGTGCAACGATGTAGTGCAACGATGTAGTGCAACGATGTAGTGCAACGATGTAGTGCAACGATGTAGTGCAACGATGTAGTGCAACGATGTAGTGCAACGATGTAGTGCAACGATGTAGTGCAACGATGTAGTGCAACGATGTAGTGCAACGATGTAGTGCAACGATGTAGTGCAACGATGTAGTGCAACGATGTAGTGCAACGATGTAGTGCAACGATGTAGTGCAACGATGTAGTGCAACGATGTAGTGTAACGATGTAGTGCAACGATGTAGTGCAACGATGTAGTGCAACGATGCAACGATGCGATGTCGTGCAACGATAGGAGTAACAAACCATAGGTTTGAACTGCGTATGCAGCAGTAGTGCAACTATAGGACACAATGCAACGATGCAATGGTTGGTTGGTTCAGTATGTTGTTGCAACTACCTGTGATGAACCAAGTGGATGGTGATGATGATGACGATGATGATGATGATGATGAGCTGGCGTGTCGGCTGATGAAGCCAGTGACAGCGACGTGAGCGACTCTTCGGTGGATGACACTCTTCGGCGGACGACGACGATTCATCTCTTGATGATAAACCTCTTTCTCAATCGCGTGTTCCCGTGCAAGTCCGGCCTCGGGAGACAGCAGAAGTGACCCCTGCACAAGTGAATACAGAGCCAGAATCGTTGCTGACCCAGGCATCTGCACCAACCGCAAAGGCAGGAAAAGTGCGAAAGGCCGCTGCTGCTGGTCTCTCGAGCTTTGGCTTCACGGTAGGTGCTATCCGCCAAGAAGACGTGTACTAGTAATTATTCGTCTTTGGGCAGTATGCAGATATTTTTTTTGCATCGTTGCGCTCCCGGCTGCAGAGAGTTAGGGATATTTGCGTAGTAGTATGTATGTGTCAGGGTAAAAATAAAAGCAACTCAGCTTCCTGTGGTGGCTGACTGCGCACCAGTAAGGTTGCATCCCCCGTGTTGTAGCTGTGCATACGGCGGCATGGGTGAGATCGGACAGTCGGGATTGCCGGGGGGCAGGTCTCCCACAACGAGGAGAAGGAAAACAAAGACCTGCTCCCTGCTGTTTCCGACTGCTTCGGCGCTTCGACCACTCTTCCTGTTACTAGCAAAAACGCCTTTCTCACATCAAATGCGCCAGTATGGACTCACCGCTGTGGTTCCTGCAGACAACTCAGGTTTTGCGCTGACGATGGCCCGCCTTCTGTTTCCGTGGCATAAAGGATGGGACAAAGTGCAGATCAGACCAGTGCGGTATGAAGCACATACCCATCTTGAGCATATTCTTGCAATCTCTTCATCTTCTCCCACTTAACAATCAACAACAACACTTACACCCTTCACTCTTGGAACAAACATAAATGTCAAGAACGAACCTGCCTGTGGAACTTTGATGCTCAATCCGGCGTGCGAGTTCCCCCAGTGGAACCTTTGATAAACCTGAATAAACGAAGATTTTTAGCAGTTTACGATCCAAACTCTGCCACGTTCGTGCCGCGCTGAGTCTTGCGCGGCACGAAATAAATGCTTGTCGACGTTGCCAGGGGACTAGCTTGCCATAGCAAAACTCGGTCGGCTGAGTTCCTTCTTCCTGCAGAAATTCGGTCAACGAAAAGAAAAAGTCCACCTAAATTACTTCCGCCGGCTGAGGTGCCGAAATAGTCAACTGCCTTCGGGTGGGCTAGTCTGGAAAAAATAGCTGTCGGCGTGAGGTTCTGGGTGCCCATGGCTGCCGTGATTGAGGTCTCCCACCGACTAAAGAAGAAGTAGTCTTAGAAGCGGCCGCGTGGTGTGAATATTATCAGGGCGCCATGGCACGCTGTACTATGACCAGTCTCAGCGAACGATGGCACTCGGCCCGAGTAAGAGAGAAGCACAACTTCTTTGCCAGAACCCACCCCTCATTTCAGCCAGCGCCTCACTTCAGCCAGCGGAGTCACATCTTTCAAAGTGAAAACTGGTTCAGGGGAGACGAGGTAGAATGGTCGTTCCGAACGTAAAGCTTCGACACAAACGGACACAGCGGGCCATGCCCATGCCGCTGTCAAACAGAGTTTCACGTAAAATCGTCTTCTTGTTTCGTTAGTGGTTGGTCCGGTTTTGAGGTGTGAGAGTGCCTACCTTGGTCCATGAGTAGGAAGCCGACATGTATCCCGTAATGAATGACTGTCCGGGGCCAGAAGACATTCTGGGCCAAAGTCAAGGTCACTCACCACAGTGCCACGGGACTGGTCCACATCCTGGCGTACCAGCTCCTCCCCCATTTTCCCATCCCTCGCACACGCTACACACTCTGCACGAAGGCTCGTAATCCACGAAGGAGCTCTGGCTTTACCCCGTGCCTTTTCTTCATTGCTTTGGCCTTCCACTGCTCTGTTTTGCTCGGATGATGCATGGGATGGAGCGGCGGCATCTCACAACACCCTTGTATTTGGCGTTGTCGGAAACAGACAGGACTCTCGGCCCTGCCGTGACACTGCTTCCGTACTCTGAGTCAAAACGTGTCGTATTCAGTGACACGTCTGGCGTAGCATGTCGAAGACACCACAACTGATCACGTGTTATGATACATGTTATGAACATCTATGTGAAATCCCTTGGGATTTCCTCAACACAAGTGGGTCGTGAAAGCCACGATCTCCCCCCACTGTTTCAGCCCTAAGCGCCCCAGCTTCCAGAAAAAGCAACGGGGGTCTGTTTTTGGGGGTCGGAGGGACACGGGGGCGGAAAACATGAGCAATGCGAATCCTTACAGCGCGGAAGCGAACCTGTTTGTCGGTATGGCCGTCCACGCCCCGTCTGCGCCCCCTCCGCAAGCTGAGTTTGTAGCGCCGCCCCAGCCGGCGGTCGATCCGTTCGCTTCGAACGCCGAGCAGCCGAAGGACTCAGCGGATGGCGGGCTCGACTGGGGGCACGCAGAGCTGGCGCCCTTCGCGAACGCAACCGAAGACGCCGACAAGGACTTCGCTGATTCTCCGGACTTCGGCTTCTACAGTACCACCGGCGACCGGGGCGCGAAGCAGAACGTGGGGTTCGAACCGCAGTCGTGGGACGAAGCAAATGTGCAGGCGGCACCTTCCTCCGACCAGCAGCAGCAGCCGCAGCAGCAGCAGCAGAAAAAAGGCCAGCAGCCCCCGCCTCCCCCGCTGGATGGAGAAGAAGAAGCCGACCGGTTCGAGAAGACGAGCAAGTGCTGGAAGCTCGGGTTCTACCAGCAGTTCTTCGACGTGGACACGGAGCACGTCGCGGCGCGATTGATCGACTCCTTCGTCGTCACCCGCAGGCCAGACTACCTCCCGGCCCCGCAGGTAGGCTCGGCTTCCTGTTTTCTCTTGCGTTTGGCTCTCTATCAGCTGTTCATAACCACACACCTGTATCAGGTGCCCATGTCTCTCTTTCTAGCTTATCAGCTGTGTCCATTAGCTGTGTACTGTCATCATTGTTAAGTGTGAGGCAGGTACTGTCTCAACAGCTGTGCCCATGTCTATCACCTAGCTGTCTATCTTTCTCGTCTCTCTCTCTCTCTTTCTTGCAACATCAGTCAATAACACCCCCTCCCTGCAGGATGTGATTGTACCAGCCATCCGTGAAGAAGGCGAAACCAGAGCAACGCCGCCTGCTCTTCCTCTGGACATGTACGGACCGTTGTGGGTCTCGACCACCTTGTGGATAGCTCTCGCAGTTTTCGGGTATCTGGCAACTCAGCTCGACGCTTCCACGGGGACGTCGCCCCCTCCTACTTCGGCCCCAATCGAACATACCCCGGCCCCAACCGAATCCCCGTCTGTTCTTCCGACAGACTCACCAGCTGTGAATGCTTCTCCGGTCCCAGATACAGTCGCTCCGCTGCTTTTCCACGCGTTCCAGGCCCTGAGTGACGGGGGGGGGAGTGCAAGCGGCACCGGAAAGGACGTGCCGCAGTGGGTGTTTGACTTCTCGTGGGTGCTGATGTCGATTGCGGTGAGCTACTGCTACGTGATCGGGGCCCCGGTGCTGCTGTGGCTGCTGCTGCACTGGCTCGACGTCAAGATCTCGCTTCCGTCGCTGGTGAGCCTCTTCGGCTACGGGGTGACACCCCTCATCGCTACGGCAGCCGTGTGCATAGTCCCGATCGGTATAGTCCGCTGGGCGGCCGCAGCTGTCGGCAGCACCTACACTTTCGCTGTCATCGGCTCCCTTCTGTACAACTACTGCCCTGACATGTCCAGCCAAGGAAAGTTGGTGTGCACGTTTTCCTTTTCGAGACGATCATTGCCACCTGCAACCACGTTCAGGATTAGAACTCAGGGGTTGTTGTGCGGCCAACGAAAACCTGTAGACTACAGCGTAGGTTCTCTTCTTTTTACCCTGCTCTCGCGGTAACTGTTGGAGGAGATGGAGATTGCACTTGCGTCGTAGATCGTCGCAACAATCACTGCGTTCAACGAAAATCTAATCCACAAATAGCGCTAGAAAAACCGGGTGAGTTCCGCTAGTGTGCACGAACGAGAGAAAGTGTCATTCCGATCTTTTGTGAGACTGTGTCTTGTTTCAAGAAGTCGGTGTTTTATCTGAAACTCAGAACCGGCTGGTGAAGTAACGGATGGGCTCTGCAAGTGGGCATCACCCACTTTAACCACAAATAACACGTACACAGACGGTACTCGGTGGGACGGCCCTGGCACACTACGTGGCTTCGTCTCTGCTGTTCTTTCAAATTCTCAAAATTTAAGGCACCGGCGCGCTGGGAATAGATAGCTTACTCTCTGTTTCGGACTGGAAAGAGGCGAAGAAGGAAAAGTTCGCTCCGGGAAGAGAACGACCAACCGCAGCATGCAAAGCTTTGAGTCGAAGTAGAGCATATGTGCACCCAGCCCCCGTCCGCTGCCTCCTATCTCTACAAGCCCGTGCTCAGTGCAAGAGCCCGTCTGGGATACTTGACCGGTAAGCCTTACTGTGGCTCTGCAATACCGCCGAATCCCGGCTTTGCTGGCTTTTAAAAAAAGGGGAGTCCTCGCTGCCAGAGGTCCGTCCACGGTCGGATCCATTGCGTGATACCATTCATCTCTTTACGTGCTTACAAGAAAAAGAAACTGAACTTCGCATTCCTTGACTGACTGTGACCTCTCTTCGCCGATATGCCCGACAGTCTCATTCCTTAAAGCCTCATATGAGTTGGAAACGAGGCTTCTTATGGTTTGCTTTCATCTCATCATTAGTATGATACGAGATCTGTGGCGTGTTCTGCATCATCGTCTTATCTGCCCCGCCCACGTACGGACAGGGTTATGATTGTGCTTCCCTACGTGCAGGATTGCCGAAAGGGAATGCGTGAACATTCCGCAACCCGGATGCAGAGATCTGAAGTGGTGACACATTGACGATCCTGTTGACCATGTCCACAGGCCCCGGATGATGCAGTCGTCTCTTTCAACTCCAGCTTTTGGCATGCTGTGGTTGACTGCAACGCTCTTGCTAACAAAACGGACGACAGGATTCAAGGGATTCCTTCTCTTGCAGACAATTGAGAACGGAGCCGACATCGTGCAATCGAAGATCGAAGCCAAGACCAAGCTGCCACCACCGTTTTCTTATTCTTCTAGCTTAGTCCTAACCCAAAAAAGCCGCTCGTGTTTTTTTCTTCTGATTCCCTCTTGAAGCTCGCCGAAAGATTCGCAGACAGGCACTGTCCGTTTCTTTCCCGTTTTCACATTTCTTCGCTTATGTCGTCGGTTGATGAAAAAACAAGGCTCTTGCTGATGAAAACTTGTCGAAGTCAGGTCAAAGTCAGACTAAGGTCATGCCAAAGACCCAACGACATTGATTAAAGTCACACGAAAGGTAGAGGCAGACGAAAGACAGAATAAAGGCCCAAAGCAGACAAAGCTAAACAGACGGGAACAAAAACAGGTGAAGAACCTACACAAAATGTGAGCCTTTTTCAGCCCCGAAAGTTGAACAGCGGTGGTCGGCGATGACCTCAACAAGGGACCCGCCACAGGTGGTTGGAGATAAAAAGACCTGAGTCAGACTAACCAGCCCAGTCAACGAAGGTCGACAGAGAAACGCAAACAAACAGGCCCAACAAACTACAAAAAAAAGCAAGTCCCGAAAAATGAACACGTTCAGAGTGGCGTTGGCGCGATCGGTGATGGCCTCGAGGGGGCCCGCCACAAGAGCTGTTCGCAACTCGATGCACCAGACCAAGAGCGGCCAAGACGATGACTTGACGTGGCTCGAAGGAGACAGGAAGATGACACCTGAGGAACGTTACGCGCTGCAGAAGCAGAGGGCGCTTCTAGCGAAGCAAGCTGCTGAGATCAACGCGGCCTACGAGACTGAGCACCAGAAGACAAGGGAGGCAATGGAGGTATGACCTTGGGTGTCTAAGAAGCATCTACAAGTTTAAGAAAGGCCCGAGTCAGGGTCAGGGGTCTAGCGGTTGGAGATGTGTGCGAGCTTAGTCAACTTCCAAACCACAAGCACCGCCAGCTCATTTTACTGTAAATGCACTGTGTCCGGTGCGATGCCAAGGCGATAGGAGCGCCATGAACGACAAGCCGAATCTACGGACCAGAGTTTGAATGTGGTCGATAGCCCGCATTATTCCAGTGTCTGAAACCTGTCACGACATGCTCAGGGACTTTCCCAAGAAACCAACCAAAACCCTCGCAACTCGGCCTGTCTCACGAAAACTGGGGTTGCCCAGGTGGTTTGTGGTGTCTGGGCACCGGTGGTCACGGTAGTGCCGTGGAACCCCTCGAAAACTCTCAAAACACCCAGGACTTGGGTCCAGGTTAGGTGGATTTTGTCTAAATCAATAGTCATTTTTACTAGTGCACTAGTCATTTTTACTAGTGCACTAGTCATTTTTACTAGTGCACTAGTCATTTTTACTAGTGGCACTAGTCATTTTACTAGTCAAAATTTTGACTAGTAAAACCACTAGTCAAAGTCAAAAAAGTCCTTGACTAGTGCACCGTGCAAGCACCCTTCTAAACGCGTTCGGGGACATAACAAGAAGGGGTGATTTGACGACGGAGTGGCGCATCACCCAGCACATCTTCGATCTTCGATTATTCTCCCAACTTCCCCCGGAGTCATTTCGAGACTGGATGCTAGCATGCACGTAACATGCATCGGAGGCATCCTAAAACTAAGGTTTCCCCCCACAGGAGGTATACGCTTCGTTTTGTTGATGGCACAGGCTTCGGATCAGCCACCAAACCATGCTGCCCATATCTTCTTAGCCTGCCTCAACAACAGTTTGGAGGGCAACCCGCAATAATGCTAATAACAACGGTGGTACTACCGATGGAGAGCACCGCAAACCTCCTCTTTATTCCCGCAGGAACACACGTCGAAAAGCTCGCAGAAGATCGCTGACCTTGAGAGCAAGATTGACGAGCTCAAGGCACTGCTGGAGGGACTCAAAAAGTAGGCCCGCTGGAGCTGGAACGTTCGCATTTTGCAAGGGTTTTCCTCAAGGGGGAAAAGGATTGAAAAACAGTAATTTCAAAAAGTGGCTCGACAAAAGAAATCGTTTTTTTCTCTTACGACAGAAGCAAATCCTGCGGAGAAGGTAGTTGCTGGCTAGACCTCTTGAGTTGTTGCTGCCTACGATGCTGCGGAAGTCGGAAACCCCAACGCAACCTACAGCAGGAGCGATTTCTCTTTCAGTGAGGAACAGTGAGAAGCAAAAACCCTCTGTCAAGAGCTGCCACTAACCCCTCTTAGAGGCAGGCGGCTTTTCACTAGTGTAGCATCGGCAACAGCAGCAATCTTTGTTTCTGTTTTATTTTTGCTGCAGTATTTTCCTTCCGCCAGAACCCCTGCACCTTTGGCAACGAAACTTGGAAAATATGGAAACTAACAGACTACACATGTTTTCTTTGGTCGACTGGTTGGTCAATTCGCTATTCCGTAAGGAACCTGCGGGGCAGCCACCCCGTTTCGCAGCGTAAGAATGGCCACACCTGGGCCACCCCACCACCCCCCGGGTTTTCTCGCACACGGGAGTCCAGCCCCAGAAAGCTGGAGTGGAGTTGAAGAGTGGGTGCGAGCTGCGGGTGCGCACCAAAACGCTTTTTCAGCTCCGGCTTTAGCACCTGGGCCTGACGTCCACCGTGCACTCTCTTTTTCCCTTTTAGTCCTTTATTGATGCTGCACCAACACCCCCTATCCCTGTGCGCTGCGGAGTTTGCTTCGCAGCTTTGCCGTTGCAAAAAGAACACAGGTCACTGCGTTTGAGCAGAGTGACAGTTGCCCAAGTAGGGCCAGCACCCTGACTCTGTTTTAACGGGATGGCTCCCGAGTTAAAATTTTTTTTCTGCTCTCGTAGCATGGATGGCCCTGTCTGTGACGAGCTACGAACAGCCAGCCTGCCAAACCAGACTCACACCGCTGCCCTGTCTGCGGACACTCGGGTCCACGTTGATGATGGTCCGCCGTACGCGTCCCTGTGACCTAAAGGACCGACAACACGGCGACGGTGGCGGTGTTGAGCACATATCTGATTTAAGCACACGGTGGTGTCCAGCCTCACATCCCGTCACATCGTTCGTGCATCAAGTACCGGGAGACATGAACAAATATCTTTTGCAGAAAAATCTCACCTCTCCTTGTTCTGGTCGCTTCCCCAGCGTCGGACTCGCGTCTCGTGTTGCGCAGAGAGCGGCAAGTTGTTTGACCTTCTTTCCCCCCCTCCTTTTCTTTCGATTGGATTGGGTTGGGTTTGCGTTTCTTTCTTTTTTTCCCCCCCCCCCCCCCCCCCCCCCTGTTTTTCCTGCTGCTTTCGTAACACCTACATGGCATCAGCCGAAACGTGCTCAGGAGCACAACGTGCTGCTCCTGTCAGAAGTCGCCGTTTGTTTCGTCGGGTTTCTTTTCCCGTTTTGTGCAAGGACCGAAGCTCAAGCAGGGAAAACGTGGTGCGCCAAGCTATACATTCTGTTTTACAGACGCTTAGTCAGGACTACGGGCGCTGTTACTGGTCATTTTCTCCAGTCGCAAACTCTGGTCGAAAGTTCGCCCGCCGTAAACAAAGACAACCGCAGTAGTAAGAAATGGCAATTGTAGCAGGATGAAAAAGGACTCCTCCCCGCCCCGCGGCAGCAGCGCCTCCGCCGAAGCAAACGAAGCGCGCCAACGTGGTACTGGTGGTACTGGTGCTTCCGAAAGCAGCTGAGGACGAAGAGCGAACCCCAATCTCGAGAGCGAAGACGAAGAAGCGATGATCAACGTCGGCAACACCGCGGAAGACGACACGGTCATCGCCCAAGCGCCGCCGTAGGGAAGCAACCAGCGACGCGCAACCTGGACGAGCAATCGAAGGGGAAGCGCGGCACCAAACGCGCGCCTGAGCGCGACGATCAAGACGAGCTTAAGAGGCGAAAGCATGACACATCACGTGCGAAGAGATAACCGCGCCGTCAGCGATGCAGATTATCGCCACAGATTCTTTGCATTCTAACCCAAACCCATGGGCCCCATCTGGATCAGATCAGAGAAATTCTGAGAAATTGCACCATCCTGCGCCCCGGAGTAGCCGGGTAGATAAGAAATACTGGCTGAAGAAGTGCAAAGGTGGGGGGGAAAGGTTCAGCTTTGCATATTTGAATACCTGCACGAAACTCCAGGAAAGGAAAAAGACCAAAACGCGTGAGTGTGTGAGAGAAAGAGAGAGGAGAGAGAGGGGTTCACGATGAGCAATGCGTGCTTCAAGTGCGGTCAGGTTGGCCATTACTCGAACGCGTGTCCTTCGCGCGGCGCAGGAGGAGGAGGAGGCGGCTATGGGGGGGGTGCAGCAGCCCAGACGGCCCCCAGTGGTGGGTCGCGTTCCGAGGTCCTGCACAACTTCCAGGGTTCCGGCTACACTGGGCAGCCGGACTTCGACTACCACGGCGCGGAGGCACTCCTGTTCCCCATCAGCTCCCTGACAGAGGTCCACGATACGAAGTGGTTCATCAAGGCACGCGTCGTCGAAAAGTCGGACGTCCGGAAGTGGTCGAATGCCCGCTCAGGCGAAGGCATCCTCGCCTCGGTAACACTCGTTGACGAGTCTGGAGGTGCCATCCGGGCGACCTTCTTCAAACAGGTACGCTTTCTTGTTTGCCTAGCTAGGGCAGTCGTACTCTTTGTCCTCTTCCCAGCTGGCGAAGTCTCAGAATCCTTGGCTCCAATTGCGAGCTTTTGAACTATTAGGCAATTTGCGAACCTGCTGCCATCGTCGCACGAAAGTTCGCGGTACAGTGTCTCAACATCACTGGATATTGACGTCAGATAGTAGATACGTGCTGAAATTCCTACCACTAGCTGGTGTCACGACAGAGCACGGCCAAGCACTGTGACTCTGAGCGTTGATCGTGGCACCAAAATCTGTGCGTCCACACGGGATCGTCGGAATCACAAACAAATTCACAGGCGGTAGAGAAGTTCTACAACTTGATGCAGGTGAACCAGGTGTTCTTATTCGGCCACGGCCGTATCAAGCCGGCCCAGAAGCGGTTCTCGACGCTGCCGCACGACTACGAGCTCTCCTTCGATGAGCACTCGGTGGTGCAGCCGCTCATGCGCGACGACCCCGGCATGATGCGGATTCCGAACCAGGTGGCGGCGAACTTTACCAGCCTCAGAGACTTGATGGACGTCGAAGTGGGCCGCTCGATTGACTTGCAGTGCATCGTCAGGGAGGTCGGGCCGTTGACGTCGATCCGTCGGAAATCCGACAACTCGGAACTGCGGAAGCGAACGCTGAAAGTGTGCGACAACACGACGACGATGTCGTTCGAACTGACGGTGTGGGGGGACAATGCGGAGCAGTGCACGGCCCGCGTCGGTTCCGGGGTGGTGGCGAAGAGCTGCAGGGTGGGCAAGTTCATGAACGCAATCAACCTCAACGCGAACAGTCTCGAGGTCGACTCGCCGCAAAGTCGGGACTTGCAGCTTTGGTGGCAAAACGTCGGCTGCCAGCAGACATTCGAGCACATGGCACCCGACGCAAGCTCGCCCAAGCGCCACTACAACCGCGTCGGCCTCGACCAGGTAGACATCAAGAACCTGGGTCGCAACGATAAGCCGGACATCGTGTACATCCGGGGCACAATCACAGGCCTTAACGACAAGAACCTCGTGTACCCAGCCTGCCCCCATCCCCGCGACACCGGCATGGGCACGCCCCAGCCCGACCAAAAGTGTCAAAAGAAGGTATCCCCCTTTGTATTGCTTTGTGTTGATCGTACTACACGAAACTTACCAAAGCAGGTGAGTTCCGCTGGTGCACACAAACAAAAGAAAGCGCCGTACTATTTTTTAGAGTGAACGTTTGCTTGACAAACGTAGACGCATCCTTCGTAGTGGAGAAGGCCGCCAGTTGCAAAGAAATCTGCAGAAGCACGATTATATCTGGGGAGTTTGCCGGGCGTATGCATTCAACATTGACGAACGCGCTAAGATCAACGGTGGATTCTCTTCCCTTTGGCATTGCAACCATTGGTGCTGCATACGGCAACCCCGTGTCTCTGCGGAGTTTACTTTGCAGATTGTCAAGTCGGTGCGTTCCAGCGAGTCGCAGTCACAAGTATAGCGGGTGCCCTGAGTCTGCTAACTTAATGCTCAGACACTTGTTCTTGCGCTCTCGTAGCACGGGTGGTCCTGGCTGTGAACGAGCTACGAACAGCCAACCAGACTCACACCACTGTCCTGTCTGTAGACACTCAGGTTCCACGCTGATGATGGTCTGAACCCCGCCTGGCCAATGACACCCTCTTTTGGAGGTTAACACCCCTAACCCCCAGGGCCCGTGGATGCTATATCCATTCTTCCGACACCACGACCGGCTGAAGCCTCAAAACACTCCAAAACAGGTGTCGAGCATCCCCGAAGGCAGCTTGCCGCTCAGGTGTCCTCTGCACGGGGAGGTGCCGCAACCGCAGTACCGCTACATCGCGAACATGAAGGTCGGTGACTTGACCAACAGCTGCTTCGTTACCGCATTCGACAACGTGGCGCAACCGCTGTTCGGCTGTGAGGCAGTGGAGTTCGCGAACATCGAAGTCGCACAGGAAAGGCTCGCACAGGTTGTGTCCAATTTTCTTTGACTGTTTGTGTCGAAGATCGCAGATCTTCGAATGCCAATACATCCAACAAACAGTCCCGGACATGGCTAGTCATTCCTCATATTGAAAGTGTAGATCAAAGAAACAACCCACACCTTATTTGCTCTAAGAGAACTCATTCAACAAGAACGTGCGCTCGGCTAAGGCCGGCGCGTGGCGAGACTGGAGGCAGCAGTTAAAGTTCGGGGAACAGTAAAGTTCGGGCGAAGCTATGTTCGGGCAATGCTGGTGAAGCTAAGTTCGAGTGATGCTTAGTTCGGGCGTTGCTAAGCGCTCAGGCTGCGCTGGTACTAAAAAACAGTTCGGGCACGAAGCGAAGTTCGGCCAGGGTGTAAAGTCCGGGTGAAGCCAAGGTCGGTGCTCGTACCCGGGGGGACACCCCCCCCGGACCCCCCCGACCCACCGAGTGCGGGAAAAGTTTGGCGCTGGTACCCGGGTGGGCGCCCCCCCCGCCGCCCCCCGGCGAAGCAAAAGTTCGGGCGGACTGAGTTCGGGCGAAGCAACGCTCGGGCGAAGTTAAGTTCTGGCGAAGCAAAGTTCGGGCGATGCTAAATTCTGGTACGGGCGCAGCTGAGTTCGGACGAAGCAAAGTTCGCACGAAGCTGAGTTCTGGTGAAGCAAAGTTCGGTTCTCGTAGCAAGTTTGGCCTGTGATGGCAAACTCGGTCGCCCGACTCCGTTTCCCGGGGTGACCCAAATACCGCGAGATACTGAGAAACCCGCCAAGAACGCAATTTTCGGGCACATTTGACCCCGAAACGCAACAAACCTCGAAAACAATCTTCGACCGGAAAAATGTCATGGGCGGGGTTCGAACCCGGACTCACCGGCCTGAAGGCCGGCGCCCGGTCACTCTGCCACCCGCATACCTTCTGCGAGGAAAAAAAAAAGCTTGCCCGGCTCTTTCCAAAAACAATACACTTTTTTCATGAAGAAAAGCCGGGTTGGCTCGAATAGAGGCTATTCACATTGCATGTTCATAGGACCTCCAGTCTCGAAAGATCACCTAGGAGACCCAAAAATCCCGCTGCTGTTCCGAGCGTTTGGGCCTTGGGCCGTCTCTACGGATATCTCCTAATTCGCTTCATTCGAAAGAGTGAGGTTGGGTCAGGAGATACCCAGCTCGCTGCAATCAGGCATACTTAGGTGGCGACTTAATTGATGTTGCTTGGCCCTAACGGGCACCGAGGATAGTGTCATCAGGAATGGGATGAAGGAGGAAACTGCAGAGAGCAAAGCAGAGCCACAAAACCGAAGACTTGCACGCGCCAACGAGACGGATGTGGACTTTGGAAAAACGATGAATCAAATTGATGCTAGGCATGGCGCGTTGAAAACTCAATACCGACTGGGGGAATGACCAGTGGGTTAGCTGTAGACACCTACTCTAAGCCATGCACTTTATGACGCACCACACACAGGTGAAGAAGGAGGTCGAGTGGCGTCCTTGCTTGATGACACTGCGTGTGAAGGAAGAACTCGTCGATGGGCAGCCAAGAATGAAGTACGCAGCCTTGAACGTGAAAGTGCTCAAGACGACTGAAGACTACGTGCAGGAAGCTGGCTTCCTTCTTCGTGACATCGACAGGTACATGTTGCTTCTTGAAACGCATCTACTTTGTAGGAAGTACTCGAGGAGTAAAGTCTCAAAGAGGAAACAGTCTAGGAAATGTGCCCACACGAAACCGGTAACTGTTTGGCCCTGAATGCCTTCGTGAAGCTGACAACCTCCACATTCTACCCGTCCTCCGAAGGATATATCTTACCCATTCCTCGGACAGAAGTCACAGGACCCAAAAGCAGGACGTCGGAAACTCAAAACCGACTGGTGAACGTGAGGAAGTGGGATATTCCTTCATTAAACACGCGTGGACGCATCTCGTGCAGGAAGGCACCGCATAAAAACGGTCCACAACACACACGCGCACATGGACGCCTCTCGTGCACGTAAAAACGGGCACGTAACACACACGCACACTCACGCAGGTACCACACCGAGAAGGTGCGCTAGCTCTGCTAGAAGCACTGTGGACTCAGAAGTGCGACGCGGTGCGTGCGCACTCGAAGCTAGACGAAACGCAATGCAAGCACGCAATGGGCGGGGGGTCATATCGGCAACGATTAATGGGGAAGTGCACGCAAAAAAGAAGCAGCGAAAGTACCAACCTCACAGCTCAGCGTCAATTCACGCTACGCTTTCTCTGCAGCTTTCCTCAGAGCTACAGCAGTAAGCGTCCCCGACGTGGCGAGAGCGAGAGAGAGAAAGAGAAAAAAGAGAGGGGACACATCAAGCATGCCAACGGGTGTGTGATAGTCACGCCTTAGCAGTCCCAGGGCCTCTCCCCACCCACCTGCATGTGGTCTCACGGTCATCGCTACTGGAGTGCCTGCGTTATTTGATTTCTGAGAATCCCTTAAGCTTCCAATGTCGCCTCTCCCCTTCGAGCCCTGTATCTGGAGCCAAGTGAACCCCCGTTCGAGTCTGTTCCCTTGATGCCCTTGAGGGCTGTTTCGCCAGGTATTGGTAGGGCAGCAGGAACCTCGATTGGTCCAATTCATGCTCGTCTTTACTTAGAAGACGAGGCAATGTTAGCAATCTTAAGAGAGGCCATAATTAGTCGAAGTCACACTCGCCACACGCTCTGATTAGACTTCGTGATGTTGCAACAAGAGAGTCGTGGGTATATCGCTGTTACCTATTCTGCACCCTCTCTCGTGACACTAGCACCTAAAGATACCGTTTCCAAAAAGGGTCTGCCTTCTCCCCTCGATGGACTTGCATGTTGCTCTCGTAGCACAGGTGGTGCTGCAGCTTGTCACAGCCGCCCGACAACCCAGACTCACCCCGCTGTCCATCTGGTGGGATGTTGAGCCCACAACTGTTCCAAGCACGTTCGTGCACCCCTCCTCCTCACCGGCACTTCGCGTCTTTGGTCCAGTGGGTTCGCCCGCTTCTCCCATAGCCGACCGAACGACCGAAAGCCACAAAATATTGCATCTTCCTTTTTCGCTTCCGTAGAGTCCTGCCACCCACAGTGTGCCGCCAATCATGACACTGCACGACCCACTCTCAATTACTTGCAATCGAAATCACAAGTATGCGACCCACGCCGCCAACTGGGACCCCTAAGCCCACAGCAACGGGGTTTAAGCTCAGAAGACGGGTTCTGGGAAGGTCGCTTCTCGGTATACACCGTCTCGGAACCCCAGCTTTTTGAACTCCACCGTGTCCACCTACACTGCTGTACTTGTACCCCTCCTTTTGAGCACCAGGATGATACGCGGTGGTACAGAACATGTGAAATCACTCGGAATTTTCATGATAAGAGAACCTTGCCAACCCACCCTTGTGCCAGACTCTGGCCTCCGTTCTCGCATGTCAATCGAAGATTTAAGAACACCGAATTCTTAGCACAAAGAACTGTCCAAACAGAGACCGTTCGAACTCCGGGTTTGTTTGAACCCACCCCTTTCTACTCCCCCCAAGTGCCCCATCCTCTCGGATCCGCTACCCCTCCCCCCCCGCACACAGCGCACGTGTTTGTGCGACACGGGACAACGTGCTGTACTCTTTTGTTTCTTATTTTGGTCGACCTGTCGCAAGTGCCTAGCCACTCGAATAAAAACATGCGCGCACAGCAGTCGGCAGCTGCATGGTGTCAGTCCAGCCTGAGAGAAGCTCGAGTTGTGTGTGAGTGTGGTGTGTGTGTGTATGTGCCACCACCCGCTTTTCCAACTCCAGCGCTAGCTCTAGCACTCAAAGGCAGACTCCACCGTGCATGCTCCATCATCAGTGGGTGGAGGTGCGTCTATCTGAGACAACACGCGGGTTCGTGTGCCCGTGGTGCGGCCGCCACACCCCCTCCCAGTTTCCTTTTTTTTAGTACAGCCGTACTGAAAGCAACATTTCTGGAACGACCTTGCACATAATTTAGGTTTGACGAAGCTAGTGCAGTGAACAGACTAGACACCGGAGAGTTCTAGAGCCGCGGCTCTAGGACCTTCTTACCGCGACATTCGATGTTCTGCTTCGGCTGCGCTTACAGCGGTACGTGGATCTTTCAGCACGAGGTACTCAAACTCGAGTATTGTACTTTCACATCCAAAAGTCCCGATACGCTCCCAGAGGGATTTGTATACCCCCTGTACACGCAAAGAACTAGAATGCTTTTGCTGTATCATCTTCATCATCGTTGATCAGTTGATACCGTTTGTTCATTGCTTCACGAACAAAACTTCTTCTTTTATCCGTGCAAGCTCTAAGGAAGTGTTCAAGTACGCATCTGTTTTGTAGAGAGGTGTGCAGGAACCACTCGAGGAGGCTGCCCAGTTGCAACATGATCATCAAAACGTTAAACTAAAAGGACCATTTTGTAGTTGTACATGGCCACTTCAATCAAGTTGGTCCGCAGTTTTACATCCCCCCTTTGTAGCCTCCATCGCAATGAGCACCCCGGCGGCTCTTCCGAGTGTTTTCCCCTCTTTTTTCACATTCATGGTGTTACCCAACTGCCACCCAGGAGTCTTACAGCAAGTCCACTATTCATTTTCCCTTCCTGCGCTCTAAACGAAACCCCCGGATCTTCAAGCGAGCTTCCACTCTGAAAAAAGAAGAGCATCGTCGCAGGCTACCGACTAGCGAATGTCACCGGAACCACATGGAAGGTGTTCTCATAGAAAGTCTTGCAGAAGTCCTGTCGTTCTGATTTCTTATGGTAACACCAGATTTCATTTTGACTTGTTTTTCTTTGCTTCGCGCTTTCTCTCTCTTTCTCTCTCTCTCTCTCGCCCCATCCTTTTCCTTCGAAAACTCACGTTCTGCTTGAACATTGTTTCTCGCTATTCCCGACTTCTTTCTCCATTGTCAGGCTGCCCACTCTTCGCGCCGAAGATCGTGAAGGGCTGTCAGAAACTGACGGTATTGCTGAGCAAGGCAGGTGGTGTTAGGACTACCCTCACCGAGCATTCTTTGCTCAGACGGGCGTTGGTAGTAAAGCACCCACCTCACAAAAAAGGGCTGAAACATAGCTGCAGAACCTGACACTGGTGGCATTGCTGACGATCGAGGCAGGTGGTGTGGGACCACCCTCAGTGAGCCTATCGAGGAACCTTTTTGCAGATCGGGTTTGTAACACTCACCTCTCATCCACAAAAAATGCCGGTTCACAGACGAAGTCCCGTCATGTGGCCGTTAGCTTCTGGCAAGTCAGAAGGTCCTGATGCCGCTTTGACCTGGGCCTGCTGGAAAGGTAAGTGCGCGCCTCCGTGACTACGGTGACACAGCCTTCGCATCGGATCCAGTGCTGCTGGCCTTGGGGCTTCGCGACTGGCTTCGCCGCGGAGTTTTTGCCGCCGGCTTGTCGGCTGGCATTTGCGCTTTTTGTTTGCATTTGGACTTATGTGACGGCTTATTGCCCTTACTGTCATGGCCCTCTGTACACTACGCATCCTGGCACATATCCTTGCACTTCCGGAAGGAATACTTTTTATTCCAATCAGGAGGGGTGAGCTGTGGACCGGGCACTCAGGTGAAAGAGGCCCGGGAAGCAGTAGAAACAAAAAAGAGGGGTCTGGGTGGAGTGATGGAACACGTAGCGGGGTGGGCCAAGGGGACGGACCAGTCGAAGTGCTTGTTCTACCTGCTGCGGGTGTTCGCGCTGAGCACGGGACTGGTGGGGATTCTGCTGTTCTTGATCGTCGGGCTGCAGCACATCGGGAAGGCCCAGCCGCTGTTCGCACCGAAGGTCGCGTTGTGGTGGGGCGTGCTGGGGCTGCCATGGGACCCCAGCATGACCATCGCCGTGACTCTGGTGACCGTGGCAGTCATCACTTGGCTCAGCAGTCAGCTCCGGCTGGTCCTCAATGTCTCCAACGTGTTCGCCTTGCTAGCTCTGGCAGCAGCAATCGGCGTCGCGTCGACGTCTGGGTTAGTAAGCACAGGAACCGTGTCAGACGACCTTCTTCGGTTGTGGTTCCTGACCCCGAAGGAAGACGTCTGCGCGTTGCAGAGGGGCTTGCGCTGCACAGGGCTCACCATCGCTTGCCAGAAGAACGGCACTGAACCCACCAACAGGAGCGACCAACCCTCTGCTCCATTCGACCTTTCGTCTTTGGACTCCGTTGAGTTGCACGTGCGTGTGTTCTCGTGGAAACACGCGTTTGGGTCCGTGAAAACAGTTCTCTCGAATGAGCAATGCGTCGATTGTACCCCGTTCTTGCGCGAGGACGACCCGACACCGTACGAGGGTTTTGGACATGACCGGTGCTTGGAATTGATTGAAATGGACGCTGGGCTGGTCGTCCTGCCCTTTGCCATTGGGGTTTCGGTGTTTTTCCTCGTCGTGGTCGCTGTCCTCACGTTCGCGGCGCAGCCCATGGGAATCGGGTTCGCGTACACCACGTTTCTCTTGACTGCGATGACCCTGGGGTTTGCGTGTTACCGCTATGTGTTCCACCCTTCCGGTGAAGAGTTGGTCCAAGCTCAGCGGTGGGTGGTTGTCGTGTGCAACTTCGTCGCCACGCAGCTTTCCGTCATCTCGATCGCCGGTCTCCATTGGAAGGATGACCACCAGTATCCGGGGCGCCTCCGGCGGGCGATCACCTACATTTTGCTGATGGTCCCCATCTTCGCGACCGCAAGCATCTTCTCGCTGCTGCTCCCGCAGGCGGAAGAGTTCTTCGGCGTGATGCGCGAAGTGTATTGCACGCTCCTCCTGTGGCAGCTGGTCAACGTCTGGGACCACGCCGCCCCTGAGGCCGTCCCGATCCTCGCGGTCAAAAGCTCGGGGAAGTCGGCGGAGCACAAAAACGCGGAAAAGCAGCGGGAAAGGGAGCAGACGCAGGTCAAAATGCTCGTCGCCATCAAAGTGATCTTTGTCGACCTCAATGGGTACTTCCTCGCGGGACTGTACCCGGATGTGATGGCCAAGGTCTTCGTCTGGATAGACGTGGTCCTTTTCAGTGTCATCTTGGCGGGCATCCATACCATCTTCCAGCACCTGCCTCAGCTTCACGAAACAGGCGAAGGACAGTTCTACTCCATCAAAGCGATAGTCTCATTCATGTTCTTCGAGTTCGGAGTTCTCAAGCTTCTCGACCTCGAAGGCCTGCAGAGCGTCATGGTCGGCGAGATGTACATTGCCATCGCCCTGGTATGGCCCCCCTTCTTTACACGGTGCCAGAGTGTGCCCGCTTCGCGTATGGCTCTTTTTCCCCTCTTCCTGTCACTTGGCATCCTGTGTTTCTATAAAAACAAAACTACGCATTTCTTGGTCTCCGACCGCAGGCAAGCGTCAACCGCTTGGAAAAAGGCGAAGCGACACGCAGCGCGCTCATGCCTGGCTGGGTTTGCTTCTTGTGGAGCATTTGTGCACTGGTGTGCGTGCGGCTCATGCTTGTGGAAAACAATCAATCAAGAGGGAATCCAACGCCTGCTGGACGACGGTGGAACTCACACTCTACTACCAACCGGAGACATTGAAAAGACGGATAAAAACTTGTCGCAAGGATCCTGAAGTTGACTGCCGTACCCTCCATTCAAGTCCAGCCTCCACGAAGCTCACAAACCCCTCCACGATCAACCGGAGATCTTTGAAAAATGAATACCTAGGGCTAATCTGACTTGCGTTGTTGGGGAAAAAGTATCGCCGGAAACACAAGTACCGACTATCAAAACCATAAAAACGCCAAAAAAACAACAGGTGGGTCTGGCCGGTTTCCAGCTGTACACGTGGCTGTGGGCACCCCTCGGAGCCCCGCTGCATGTAGTCAAAATGCAGGTGACGAGCAACAGTCGGTCCAACTCCCGCAGCTACGGCACAACACTGCCCTCAGGTCTCTTGGACCAGCGGTGATTCGGGCCGTCCGTTTGTGTGTATCGGCTACTCGTAAAAAGAGGCGCGAACAACAGCGCACAAGTTCGCTCCGAGAGCAAGCTTGGTCGAAGTTAGCACAGTGCTGCAACCGTCCGCTCTAGTTCCTGTGGTTGGCCGTGTCAACGGGCTCGTCTTTGACGCAAGCGCTAAGCCCGAAGGTGCGCCACGCCTTGATGTTTTGGGTTCGAAAGTTGATATCCACTTGACCGGCTCTGCAGTACCGCCGAAACCGTGAAGCTTTTTTGGCTTCACATTCAACGGGAAGGGGTCGCCCCTTCCCCGCTGCATAAGTACACAGGACGAGCAACAGTCAGCCAACTCCCGCAGTTACGGCACAGCGTGCCGTAACTAAGCATACCCTCAGGTCTCTTGGACCAGCATCCGTTTGCGTGGGAACGCTTACGCCCCGGCACTATACCCAGATTACCTGATGTGTCTTGCGGGGGCTCTGTGAAGCTCCACACACCCATGGGCGGCGTGACATTTCATATGCTTTCTTGATCCATGTGGCCGGCCTCACCACCCAAACACTTCTATCTCCGTATCTCACCTGTCTTCGGCTGCCTTGTGCTGCCAGTGCTCCGCACAAATATTCCCATCCCCAAGTCTCTTGAAGACGCTTACGGAGATCCAGCCTTAGCAGCAGCTGGAGTTATAGAGGTGTCCAAGTCACATACGAGAAGCGGGTGCGCTACAACTACAACGCGTGTGTAAATGTACATCCGAAAAGCTGGTGGGACACCGCTTTTATTTTTAGGTTTATCCAGCTTCTGAGGCTTGACTGCATCTCCTCAGATCGTCATAGCACGACTAGAGCTCTCCGTGGATGGCAGCACCACGCGCACCACAAAGCTGGCTGTCTGTTCTTCAAAACCGGTGTAGACAACCGTGTCTCTCATGGTACTCTCAGAGTTGCCGATGCTGGTGAATGCTGAGAGCGGGAAGGACATCCGTTTTCAAGAGCGGGGCGGCCCAGTGCGGCGGAAATTTCCCGACAAACAGCTTTTCGCACCGGCACGTCGCCACGTTCGGTCTCGAAGAGCACGGCAGGCACCAGGGCCTTCAAGGGAGCACCACGTGCACACAGTACTACCATGTAGTGCGGGCACCCCCCCTCCTTCGCCACTCGGATTCTTATAGTCCTGGTATTGGTGGGGGGGGCAAGCCGCTCGCCGTTCCCTCTCCCGCAACTTTCTTTTCTTTTTGAAACGCTCGCAACTCCGATTCCGCTTCTACTAGTCAACCCCTGTTTCTGTGCTCCCACGTCCCCCCCCCATCACCACCAGTACACGGAGGGAAGCTGGAGCGAAGCTGGTGGTCACATTCGCCATTCGGGTGTGAATTTACACGCGTTTTGGTAGCGCACCCGTTTTTAGTGTCTCGAGATTGACCTTTTCCAGGGGTGTTCCAGGGGCGCCCACACGCGGGCTTGCATGGCAAGGCCAGAATCGCTCGCCAACAGGAGTAGTGTCTATCCTGAAGGAGAAACCTGTCTGCTAAGTTCGTCCAAGGTACTCGCTTGGGGCGGTTCTGGTTCTAAAACCAGCTTTCGTTCAGGCTCAGAAAATGGCTGCAAAATTTGAAAGAAACAAGGAAGTATCACCTCTACAGTGCAATTTCCTACAGGAATCCGTGAGCCGGAAGAAGGAGATTATTGGCTCCGCGATGCAGTTTCACAGTAGTGCAGCAGAATAAGATTCCGATGTCGTGGTAACGATACCGGTCTGAGGGAGCCTGAACAGCGTACTGATAGATGCGATGAGCCGTGCCTTAATGCATGGCTTGCAAATAGCCCACAACATGCGGCAGTTTCTGATGAGGAACCCCGAGTCTGCACTCTGTGTGCGCCTGAGGGATCTCATGCTGCCTACGTACTTTTCCATTGCTAGGCACAATGCCTACTACCAGAAACCAGCTTTCCGCTTCGGGATCAAAGTCAGAATTAGCACCCTGTTCTGAACACCAGGGTGAAAAAGAAGAAAACAGAGGGCCAGCCTCATTGGTTGGTCATTCCTTCTGAACGGAGTCTTGTACTTCCTTCTTTCTTCTCTACAAAGAATGACTTGATGCGAGCATCAACCATGCGTGTTTCCGCCTTCTGTCCTTGTGCATGCGAATTGAGGCACCGTCAGTGAAGGGGGAAGGATCAGTAACAACGCCCAGTGACCATTCATTTGACAGCAGATAGAGGTGTGATAAGAAACCTGACAAGTCAAACCAATCATGCTCCAGAGGTGTGGTGTCTTCTTGCCGATTCTGGCATAGCACTATGCTCACCGCATGCATGCAGTGGTTCATGTACTTAAACGTTCTCAGTGCTCACCGCATGCAGATCGACTCGGCGACTTATTGCAGGCATTGCTGACGGAAGGGGACGAGGATGAGCAAAAGGTTTGTGCCAAATCGCCGCGTGCCAGGACAGACCTGGTTCCTGGATTTGCTGTCACCCTGGACAGTCAGACACGACAGTCCCCTCATGTTAGAAGTTGCCTTGAGAACAGTATGGAAATACTGCAGATTCGACCCGCAAATTCTGCGAGTTTGCGGGTTTCGTTTTTTTTGTGCTGCGCGCAATACGCTACGCGGTAATCGGAAAAAAACCAAGCAAACAAAGGTCGCAAGGCACCAAACTGATCGTCCTTCGGGATCGACGGTAACACACAACCTAGCATACCTCCTAAAGCAGGATCGACCCCCCCCCCCTGGGAGGAGGAGTAATGTCGCGTTCTGTATGGCACCCGCCACAACAGGCGACCACTGCCGGCATCGAGAAGCTGAGGAAGGAGATTAAAGAGCAGGAGCAGCTCGTGTCCCAAATGAAGCAACGACAGCGGGAGCGGCACGCCGTCACAGCGCAGGTGCTGCAGAAGATCCGCGAGTGTCAAAGAGGCGCACACGGCGACCTCAAGGAACTCGGGCGAGAGGGACAGTCAGCAAGCGAAGGTCGACAGCAAACAGTGGCAGCCGCAGAAGAGGCGTCAGACCGCAACTCGATACCCGATTCGCTCGATTGGCTGCACGGCACGACGCCTGTGGCGCGCCCTCCTCGTGCCGGGAGGCGGAAGGGGGGAGCCCTTGGACCGCCCCAGCCTCGGAGCACCGACGTACCGGAACGCCTGACTGTCGACGACAAGTACCGGGAAACGCCGCCCAACACCTTCAAACCATCCAAAGGAAATGCGAGCAACCCCCCTGAAGCAGCGACGTCGCTGCCGAGTACAAGCGTTGCCAAAATCACCTGCAGTGAGGAAGGTCCAATGCCAACCCAGGACCACGGAGTGACAGAAGCAGTGCCACCATCGGATCCCCACAAACCATCCAGTGCACGAAGTCTCCCAGAGACTTTGCCATCACCAAATACAGGTGCCACTGAATACACCTGCATTGAAGAAACCCAGGACCACAGAGTGACGGAAACAGTGCCATCCAATCCCCACAACCCATCCAATGCACGAAGTCTCCCAGAAGCTTCGACGTCGCCGCTGAAAACAGGTGTCGCTGAAGCCACGGAAAGCCCAATGACAGCTGAGGACCGCATAGCGACGGAAACAGTGCCACCCGATACCCACAAAAAATTATCCGCTGCACAGGATTCTTCGGAATCAGCGACAAAGCTGAGCAAAGCAGCTGATCCGAAAACACCCCACACCGTCAAGTCATCCAATCAGGATGGATCCAGTGCAAACGTGCCATCAGCAGCAGCGGAATCACCGCGAATGGAAGCCGATGACCAAAGGGAGACAAAAACCTCCCCCTGCGGAAACGAGAGCGACACCGATTGCTCATATGTTTCGGACTTTGAATGCGAGTCAGTAGGTGACGAGGACCTGGCGTGCGAAAGGTGAGCCACCTATTGCCTTCACAGTTGTCCACTCGGTGTGCGGGGTTGAGCACATAACCTTTGCACGCACACAGCCGTGCACATTCTTACAACCCCCCTTTCCTCGAACACCTTGCCTCTACTGTTTTGCATCGTTTACACTCCGACTGCCCGGCAGCGCGGCCGTTTTTCTTCCTCCCGCTTACCTCGATTGTGGGTATCTAGCACAGTGGAGTCCTGGTGGTTGGTTCCTTATGCCGGAGCTCCTAAAATCATGGCACCTCGAGGGGGATTCCCTACGTCCGCTAGCACTCACTCCTGCAACAGGAGAAGGCTGCTGCATGCTGCAAGCTCAGTATTACGAGAGAAACGGGTAACACACGACGCCCTGTGGGAAAAAAGAATGCCCGGGCAAAAAGTCGTGTTTCCCCCTGGGGGTCGGCTCGTCACACTGCACGACGACCACCACGATGATAAACGGGCTGGGAAAAGTGGTCGTCGCAAAGTCTTCTGCACAAAAAAGACACAGTGTCCCTTGCCAGTTTCGGTTTCTTGGCGACACACGGAAACTGACCCGGACCTAAAGCTGACGAGTAAGCGGTCGTGAAGAATCACTCGAAGCACCGGGCTGCAGAAAAGGTGAGACCCTTTTTCCGGCAAGACGACATCCCTCTCACTTCTGGCTGAACAACGTTCTCTTGCTTATGATCTTGTGTGCGCCGAACCGTGTTGCCTCCCATTCATCTGCAAGCACATGTGCCCAGAGGTACTTGTGCCACCGAGATGGCGACAACACAGAAGAGGCTGGTGTAGCGTCGGCAATAGCACATAAGCCCCTGCAGAAGAGCGCAGCACTCAGGTCGTGATCCCTTCAAGTGCACACATCATTGTTCAAGGCTCGACCCTGTGGTGCAGTGGCCGAGCTTATGCATGTAAACTCGGTCAGCTGACCGAGCTTGCACTTTAAACCAGAAAAAAACTCGGTCCAGTGATTTATATATGGGTCTGGGGCTCGGGGCCACCCCGAGCGCGAAAAAAAAAAAAATTGCCTTAATTTTGGGCTGGGGGTTGGGGTAGGGCCGGGTCAATACCAACCGGGATCAGCGGGGGTGAGGGACGAAGCCATGGCGAAGTCATGGCGAAGTCATGGCGAAAGCCATGGCGAAGCCATGGGGGCAGGAAGAGTAAAACGGAGGCGGGGAAAGAGGAGGCAGGAGGGCCAGGGGCGGAGGGCCAAAGGGGGTGGTGGGAGGCGAGACGTTGACTACCAAGTCTAATTAAATTTGGGATCGGAAATTGAACGTTGACTACCAATTCTAATTAAATTTGGATCGGAAATTGGACGTTGACTACCAATTCTAATTAAATTTGGATTCAAAATTGAACGTTGACTACCAATTCTAATTAAATTTGAGATCGGAAATTGGATGTTGACTACCAATTCTAATTAAATTTGGATTCAAAATTGAACGTTGACTACCAATTCTAATTAAATTTGAGATCGGAAATTGGACGTTGACTACCAATTCTAATTAAATTTGGATTCAAAATTGAACGTTGACTACCAATTCTAATTAAATTTGAGATCGGAAATTGGACGTTGACTACCAATTCTAATTAAATTTGAGATCGGAAATTGGACGTTGACTACCAATTCTAATTAAATTTGAGATCGGAAATTGGACGTTGACTACCAATTCTAATTAAATTTGGATTCAAAATTGAACGTTGACTACCAATTCTAATTAAATTTGAGATCGGAAATTGGATGTTGACTACCAATTCTAATTAAATTTGGATTCAAAATTGAACGTTGACTACCAATTCTAATTAAATTTGGATTCAAAATTGAACGTTGACTACCAATTCTAATTAAATTTGGATTCAAAATCGAACGTTGACTACCAATTCTAATTAAATTTGGATTCAAAATTGAACGTTGACTACCAATTCTAATTAAATTTGGATTCAAAATCGAACGTTGACTACCAATTCTAATTAAATTTGAGATCGGAAATTGGACGTTGACTACCAATTCTAATTAAATTTGGATTCAAAATTGAACGTTGACTACCAATTCTAATTAAATTTGAGATCGGAAATTGGACGTTGACTACCAATTCTAATTAAATTTGGATTCAAAATTGAACGTTGACTACCAATTCTAATTAAATTTGAGATCGGAAATTGGACGTTGACTACCAATTCTAATTAAATTTGGATTCAAAATTGAACGTTGACTACCAATTCTAATTAAATTTGAGATCGGAAATTGGACGTTGACTACCAATTCTAATTAAATTTGAGATCGGAAATTGGACGTTGACTACCAATTCTAATTAAATTTGAGATCGGAAATTGAACGTTGACTACCAATTCTAATTAAATTTGAGATCGGAAATTGGACGTTGACTACCAATTCTAATTAAATTTGGATTCAAAATTGAACGTTGACTACCAATTCTAATTAAATTTGAGATCGGAAATTGGATGTTGACTACCAATTCTAATTAATTTTGGATCCGACAATAGACGTTCACTGCCACTTCTAATTAAATTTGGGATCCGACATTAGACGTTGACTACCAATTCTATTTAAATTCAGAATCGGAAATTGGACGTTGACTACCACTTCTAATTAAATTTGGATACGACATCAGACGTTGACTACCGATTGTAATTAAATTTGGAATCCGAAATTGGAAGTTGACTACCAATTCTAATTAAATTTTGGATTTGGCATCAGACGTTGACTACCGATTGTAATTAAATTTGGAATCCGAAACTGGACGTTGACTACCAATTGTAGTTAAATTTGGGATCCGAAACTGGACGTTGCCTATCAATTCTAATTAATTTTTGGATTTGGCATCATGAGCCAATTCACCTACCCCCCCTGAAAGCGACTTGAGCTCGATTACACTCGATTACGCGTCGATTACACTCACGTTGACTACCGATTCTAATCCAAACGATTACACTCGATTACGATCGATTACAATCGATCAGCTTTTGGTGAATTGGGGGGGTACTGTAACAATTGATTAAACACACAGCACTCAGCCAATCCTGATTAGCCGATGCAACGTGTCTATAATCGAGCTTTCTTCTGGGGCTAAAGATGCTGATGGCACGATCATCGAATATCGAACAAAAAGAAGCATATTCGTCTGGAAAAAGGATGTATCCAGGCAGTGCAGCAGGGGACGAGGAAGTTCGGACTGACTTGTGGAAGCAGGTTGTCGAGTGCATAGGGGCTCGGGTACCCGTTTTCCCGTATTAGCAACCTTTGCAATTTAGCGCAGCTAATACTCGAGCCTTTTGGCATTCCCTGCGGGGCAGTTCCAGGCGATAGGGCACCCTGTCCTCGAAGATGTCAAGTTTCTGTTTGTGGGTTCGATCTCCCTGGCGACAACAAGGCGGTTGAAAACGGAGGCTAATCTCACCTTTAGGCACTGCAATGTCACGCATGCCATTGTCAGACGCCCTCGTGGGATTGACAAGGGGGTTCAGTGGACACTCATCTGTTGGCTCCTCGTTACTGCCCACGTAGGTTCCGGGAGGTCTGCTTGGCTGCACGCGGCTTGTGGTGTTGCTTCGTTCTTGAACTTTTTCTTCGGCTTCATGCGGTTCATCGTCCCGGCCTGCCCCTGGTACACGACTCGTCTCGTCTCCGTAGCTCGTCTATCCTGCTTCACTTCGTGCTTCCATCGAGCCTACTTGCGCTGTCACATTCCGATGGGTAGTGCGTCTGCGGGAGGAACCTGCCGTTATTGTGGCTGACACACCCTGTCCCTGCGGCCTTCATCGCTGTCTGCTCTCGTGCGGCCACTGTGGGGCATGATTCCGCCTCGGATCCTCGGTTGTGCTCCTTAGCTGGATCGCTAGCTCGATAAGAAGAGCTGGTGTGTGGGCACAAGCGAATGTGGTTGCGGCTGCGGGCCGGCCGGCGTGACTGCGAGCAGACAGGCTGCATGCGCGTGGGCCCATTTGCGACCGGGGCCAGCGTCGCACCTCGGTCTCGTCCCTTACAGCCGGAGCACGTGGCTCTCCCCAAGCCTCTGGGAAGGTGGCGGAGCTGGGAAGACGCGAGAGAAAACCAAAGTAGCGGCGGCCGACCTCTGTCTGCAAGCACGTCTCTGGCAGGGCAGTCGGCACCAAACGGAGCACAGTACCTCTTCCAAAGCAGTCGGCTGAAGCGGAGCACAGTCAATGGGCATTCAGAGAGTGCAAAGCATATCTCTTGCAGGGCAGTGGGCAGCGGGCTTTGAGGGAAAGGTCAGCGCGGTAGCGATGACCAGGAGAACACATACAGATGGGTGGGGAGAGGCCCTGGGACTAAGGCGTGACTACCCCCGTCCCTGTCCCTCCCAGGGCGCCACCCCGAATCTAGCCTGGCTCCACCACGGTGAAGGCCCACACCTGCGGTTTCCGTCCCTCGTATGCTTGTGCTTGGCACTTCTTGGGCCAGACAGTGGTCAACATGGTCGCTCATGGGCCAGCCAGGGGTCCACCAGTGGTCGAACCCAAAATACTAGTGTCAATTTCGATCACACTCTACAACGCTCGACTACACTCTACTACACTCTACTACACTCTACTACACTCGATTACACTATATTACACTTTTTGCGCCACGACCATCGCCCAGGCGCCGAGAAAAAGCAGAAATCGACGCGCAACCGATGAACCTCGACGAGCAATCGAAGAAGAAGCGAAGCACCAAACGCGCGCCTGAGCGCGACGATCAAGACGAGCTAAAGAGGCGAAAGCATGACACTTCACGTGCGAAGAGATAACCGCGCCGTCGGCGATGCAGATTATCGCCACAGATTCTTTGCATTCTAACCCCAAAATATTACACTCGATTACGCTCGATCAGGGGGTGGGTGAATTGGCTCACATCAGACGTTGCCTACCAAAAATTAATTAAATTTGGAGCCAACCCTGAACGTTGACTACCAATTCTATTTAAATTTGGAATCGGAAATTGGACGTTGAGTACCGATTCTAATTAGATTTGGGGTTCGGCATCAGACGTTGACTACCGGTTCTAACTGAATTTGGATTCAATACTAGAAGTTGACCGGTGCGGAAATTCTTCGCTGTACCGTACCGTGCGCTGGGGGGCGCTGCCCCCCAGACCCCCCTCTCTTACAAATTAGCTTAACCATTTCGTCTGATTCTTGTTCCAACACTGAGGTTGGGTGGGTTAGCCTGGGCTGGCCTGGTAGTGCTTGCCTCTTGACTACCAATTCTAATTATTTTTGGATCCACCACAGGACCCCGAGGGCGAAAAGGACTTTTCTGCAGAGGAGGAAAAGCTATATAAATCCCTGCTCGGTCAGGCAAAAAAAAAAAAAAAAAAACTATGATTTTGAATTTTTGGGGAGGTTTTTTTGGGTGGGAGCTGGAGGGCGACCCTCTCAGCCCTGTTGGGTCTGGCTGACAACTTTGGCTCCTTTTGCAAATTCACAAATTTATTTGAATCCTTCATGGCCTTCCACACAACAACTGCTCAACCGTACTTGATGGAGCCTGACAGGGACAGGTGTCCCAGGATTCCCTTTCCTCGATTGCTGACCATTACGGACAGGTGTCCCAGGATTCCCTTTCCTCGATTGCTGACCATTACATGTCAGTCGGACCAGGCATCACAGACAAATATACCTGTCCAGATTTTGAAGCGCCGGCAGTGCATCCGCCAAAGTGGATCCAAGCACACAAAACTGCCATCATATCTGAGTGTGCAAGCGTTTGTGCCGAGATTCGTCAGTTGGGTCTCTCGGATCTCAACACTGTGATTCAGCGCTTCACAACAGGGAACCTGTCCGTGAAGTACCCGGCAACCTGCAAACTTCTCCAGCTTGCCTCCATCCTTCCTCTGGGATCCGCATCAGTGGAGCGCTTGTTTTCCAAACTTCGGTTGGTGTCGACAAGGTTGCGCAAGCTGGCTGCTGACAATCTGGCAACTGTTCTTTTCGTTGGCGTGGAGTGTAAAATGGGGGCACGAGGCATTGACGAAGAGACACTGGCAAAATACATTGCAAAATTCTGTGCAAACCCAAGGAGGCTGCACTACGCGTCGCTGGAGGAATAATTGGCTTGTCGCAATGCTGTGCAGCACTGGAGATCGACAGCAAGAGCAGCCCCTCAACAAGCCAGCAAGGCAACACAAGTTGATGCTGCAGATTTGGTTCTCAATCTGGTGTTTTAGCAGATTTATGTCACATTTGGTGTCCGTCTTTTGCTTCCTCTTTGTGACCCAGTATCGGAACCAGTAAAAACAAACTTGCATGTAACTCTAAAATTCGCTTGCTTGACAAAGAAAGCTCGGCCCCTCTTTAAAAGACCCCTGACCGAGATTTTTTCAACCTCTTTTTCGGATTTTCGGATCTGGCCAGCCTAGTTCAACACCGGCAGGCAGAACCGGCGCTCCGAAGCCACACTTCCGCATGAAGCACTGTGGCAGGGCGTCTTGCGGTCTGAGACGGGTTGATGCACACCGTAAACAGAGCAGCGTGTGCAGCTGGGGCTCGCAGGCTACTGCCAGCTGCTGTGGGAAGCGTTGCTGGTAACGTTGCTTGCTAAAAATTTTAGACTATCACTGCTGACCGACTTTGACCGAGTTTGGCCAAAACCTCGCCAGGTCAAGCTCGGACCCTGCTGTGGTGGACGAAATCCGGGAAAAACTATTGGATTCCATTGTGCTGTTAGTTAAATACTCTACAGCGACCCGAGACTTTTCGCTACCGACCATCAACGATGGACGCTGGTACCAGACATACACCCTGTACAGAAAAAAAGCAGAAAAGAGAGATACCTCAAACCTGCGTGACCCCTAACAACTACTGCAGGACACGCACACACTCACCCTCCCCTTGGACCGCACCATGTCTCAGCAAGCCGAGAAGCCGAAGAACAATGAAGAAGCGAAGGAAGCTGTTCAGGCACTGCGGCAGATTCCGGACAACAAGATCTGCTTCGACTGCCCTGCGAAGAACCCGACGTGGACTAGTCTGACGTTCGGCGTCTTCCTGTGCCAAGACTGCAGCGGCGTGCACAGGAGCATGGGCGTGCACATCTCGTTTGTGCGAAGCACTGTCCTTGACGGCTGGGAGCCTGAGCAGGCGTACCGCATGATGCTTTCCGGGAACGGGCCCGCCCGGAAGTTCTTCAAGACCCACGGAATCAGTGACGTGAAGAACAAATACCAAACCAATGCCGCGCAGACGTACAAGAAGCAGCTTGACAAGCTGGTCAAGGGCAAAGCGAGCACGTGGGAGGCCGTCCGCCCGGAATCGCCATCTGCAACGGACTCGGCATCCCCTTCACCTGTCCAGTCGGAATCACCAACCAACGCCTGCTCTCCCGTGATGCTCTCCAAGGAGGACACCACCCTCTCAAGCTCTGCTTCCTCTCCCGCCAGCCGACGGCCTAACTTGGCTTCAAAAAAGAAGGGAAAAATCGGACTCGGAGGTGCGAAGAAAATCGACGCCGGCGACATCAAAGCTGCGACGGGCAACGAGGCGTTCCTGAAGGAGCAGGCAAAGAAGGAGAAGGAGGCAGAAGATGAGCAGGAGCGGGACAACAACAGCAACTCTTACACGGTGTGTTACGGACCTGTTTTTACGTGGTGCCTTCCTGTGCAAGAGGCGTCCACGTTGGTGTGTGTGTGTGTGTGTGTGTGTGTGTGTGTGTGTGTGTGTGTGTGTGTGTGTGTGTGTGTGTGTGTGTGTGTGTGTGTGTGTGTGTGTGTGTGTGTGTGTGTGTGTGTGTGTGTGTGTGTGTGTGTGTTGGAATCCCTATCGTTTCTTCGCTCTTCCTTGCGAGTCGGCAGAACGCATGTGACTCCGTTCTGGCTGTTCCGCTATCTCCCAGCTGTTTATCGCAGCAGAGCAAAGGGAGAAGCATCCGTCGAAGTCATGGGGAAAAGGTGGGGAACAGATGAACGGGGAAGAACATACAGGTAAAAAAGAGGGCCGTCAGAGACGGAACGAAGGGATTCGAAGGGGGGAGTACAAAAAGGGGGCAAACGGTGGGACCTGCGTTTGTCAGTTTTTGCTTACCCCTCCAACCTCGCTTTTGGCGAGTGGATAATATGAGGAGTTCGCTCAGAAACGTAAGGATTCCAACTTGACGCGCCGAAGGCGCTCAAGCAAGCTTGCCAGGTGTGTGTGTGTGTATGTTACGACCCTGTTTTAACGTGGTGCCTCCCTTCACGAAAGTACGATCACGCTCAGATTAGGCTAGGTGACGGCCGATGCACCTCCGGATTGGGAGTGGGGGCCTTCATTCGCTCTCCTGTTTGCGGAATGCTTTGAGCAGCAGCTGGCTAATGCTTCGCTTTCAGCCACACAAGGAGTGCATCCGCGGCCTCAGACCATCCGATCCGTGATGATGCTGCTTGAGGCGACAGCAGGTCTCCGCCGGTAGACGCTTTTTAACGCACTCACTGCACCGCGGCTTTTTGTGGAGCGAGCAAACCACTCCGGGCGGGAAGTGTTCGCAGCGCCTTCTGGGGCCTCGCACGGGGGGGCACCTTTGCGCGGATCCGTGTTTGAACCCCTTTCGGCCTCTTCCGTTCTGCCTTTCCAGTCGGGTTTTCCCTGTGTCCATCCTGCCGGGTAAGCCTCCTCTGACAAGAAGGTTGCGGCCCAATTCAGGTGTGGCGGGCAAGGGCTGCTCTCCGCGACTTCCGCCTGCGCGTGTTCGCGTATCCTCATGAGGATGCCTTCTGTCGCCTCTGACAACTGCGCTCGTCGGGAGACGCCCCGTACAACCGTCCCTCCCAGGGATGTCAGCACGGTGGAGGAGTACTCATGGCCACAGTACCACGGCTGCCCCTTCCCCATCTCAACGAGGCTAAGCGCTTTGCCCAAGGCGGACCGATGAAAGTCGGCCAGCATCTTCTCTTGCCTTCGAGGAGTCGGCCGCTGGCGCTGCACCAAGTCCATGGCGGCGTTGCTCAGGGCGCCAGCGTCCGTGTTCCTCTCGCGCTTGACGTGCTCGATGCGCACTGCCATCCGTCGCTGCAGGGAAGAAACCATTCCGGCAGCGCGTGTTTGGTATGGCTTGAGCTCCTCGGAACATGCCAGGCGTCGCAAAAGCTGCCCCACTACCAGCGCCGAGTCCTCCCGCACCGCACACTGCGTGCCGTCCGCCTCGTTCGCTTCGTTCAGCAGATGCAGGCCCGCTAGCACCGCTTCCTACTCTGCCACATTATTGCTGCGCACGGTCGGCAGCGGCAGTATTACTTCCGACATGCGAGGCCGAGCTGAAATACGGCAAGGCCATCACGCGGCTGATGCACTACGTGCACGCACGAAGCCTGGAGGTGTCCGGGCCGTTCATGGTACCGCAAGATCTGCGCGCTTGTTGGGCGCGGTGCATCCCGGTGCTGACGTGTGAAGGGGAAACTCTGCCGCCGGCTGCACCTCCGCCTGCCGAGGCCGCCCGGGCTATGCTGCATCGAGTCAGAGCGCGGCCAGGCAGAGCCGCGAACGGCAAGCCCGCCAGGGGCTCCGAGAGAGGTACGCCACGGACCGCAGATCGCTGGTGTCCATGCTGAGGGGTGACACCAAGCCCCCGGCGGACACTCTCAGGGCTGACGGCGGCCGCCTTACGGCGAACCTCGACGAGATGGATGATGTCCTCCAGCAAGCTTGGGGCCCCATCCTGAGGCTGTACTCGCCGGAGACCCCAGAGCCCAGCTACGACGACTTCGCCAAGGCCTTCGGGGAGCTCGTCCAACGCCGTCCCGGTGTTCTCTGCCGGGACGGGTTTCGTGTGGGTTGGAGTGTTTCCCAGCTGATGAGGAAGAGCTGGGCGGCGTGAATATTTTGGGGCAAAGCACCACCCGAAGGATGTCAGTCCGACGTAGCAAGTGGTGAAAAGCGGCATTTCCTGAGCTTGTGACTGTGGGCCGATGCAAGTCACCAACATCACTGGTGAGGAGCTGCGAACCATCCTCCGGGAGAGGAAGAAGTCCTCGGCGTGCGGTGTGGACGGGTGGCGCATGGACGAGCTGAAAGCCCTGCCCGTCCCACTGATGGACGCCTTCGTCAGCTTCTTCAACCTGGTTGAAAAGGAGGGGCGGTGGCTGACGGCGTTGATGTCGCTCATTCCGAAGAGCGAGGACCCATCGCCCACCAACATGCGGCCCATCACGGTCACCAGCTGCGCCACACTGCACGCGTCCAACGAGCCCGCTGTGCAGAAGGCAGTCGACGTCGTTAACCGGTTCTGCGACGGTACGGGCATGCGCCTGAATGTGAAGAAGACGGTAAGCGCTCTGGATCCTCGAAGGCAAGACGCAGCAATGCATGCAGCGCCCCTACCGGTCCACGCTACACCTTGGCGAGGGCGACGGCAAGGAGGTCTTCCCCACCGGTCGTCCACAAAGGTGCTGAGTGGTAGGTTGAACACCTCGACCAAGAGGTGCGACCGCACCAACGACACACGGCTGGAGGCCGAGAGTGGGCTGATGGACGCGTTAGGTCTGTCGCCGCTCCCCTTCGACGAGCGGTGCGAGATCGCGAGCTTCAGCACGCTAGGCAGCGCACTGTCTGGGTGTCAATACACACCTTTCACGAAAGCGGGCCTGAAGAGTCTCCGCACCAGCGCGAGGGGTCTTTGGGCCGGTGAACAGGGGCGCCTCCCGGAGCGTTTCCGCGGTGCTGACTGTCCTGGCGAAGGGACCACCGGGTCGACCCCGTGCTGGCGCGCCCTTACTGGGGCGGTTGCCGAGCGTGCGCGAACGCATGAAGCGCATCTGCCGGCTTTATGACGGACGGGGTCTGGGGCTCGTCGGTATCGCGATCACCGACGGGCTTCCACAGGTCGGGGCCCCCCCGACGGGTTTGCGGGCTGAATACGACGGGTTTGACCTAAAGGCACCATGAAGGTGCAAGGGCGGGTCCTGCTGGACATGCGACGGGCCGAGTGGCACCATGTATTGCGGGAGCAGCTGCGACAGTCCTTTGACGGGGTGCAGCACGGTGTAGACTACGTGCGCACCAACCAGGAACGCCGCCGAACGACGGCGAGTGCGGCGCTGCGGAAGGTCCTCACGACCATCCTGGCCGGGGGCGACCCGTGGGTAGTGGGTCTGGGGTCGGAAGCTGCCGGTCAGGACACCCGCTTTCTCCCAGTGGCCGCTCTGGTCGCCCCGTCCTTTGTTCGCCATCGTTTTGGGCACGTGCCGTACGGTGGCGATTTCGAACGCCCGCATCACCGCTTCAAAGGCCTCCCGGTTGTTGATCTGCGGCCTTTTGTTGAGGCCCCGGAGGATGGGTCCCCCGAGGCTGGTGAGGTGGTTGACCCGCATCTCGAGGGCCGGATGGACGGCTTTCACGCGCACAATCTTGCCCAACCTGCTCAGCGCGGCCTCCTCATCGCCCACCCTTTCGCGGTCGCCGAGTCGCTGTAGGCCTGTGCCGCCTGTCGCTGTGCGGTGTCCATAGCGCAGTTGGACAGCTCGTCCGCATCCTTGATGAGCTCGCGAGGAATGTGCACCGGCTCGATCGTCGTCCGTCGGTCGTGCAGCTTCGCCAACAGCTTCTGCACCTGGTCGTAGTATCGCCGGAGTGTTTCGTTGCACCTCTTCGTACCCTTTATCTGCCCAATGACCAGTTCGCTGTCGCCCTTGAACGACGATGGTGCGGGGTGTCAGCGGCACGGGGTCCCGCATCAATCTCGCCAACGCGCTGACGAACCCGACGTATTCCGCCACGTTGTTCGTCGCTCTCCCGGCGATGGGCTTCTCAACTTCTCACTGCTTGACGCCTTTGTCGTAGAAGACCGCCCCGGCTCCCGCGACCGCGCCGTTGGTCCCGTTCCCCCGACTGCCGCCGTCGAAGAACGCCGCCGTCTCCTCTCCCGGCAGCGTGTCCGCCACGGTCCCGCTCCTTCTGCTGCCGCTGTTCGATGTTCTTCTGCCCCGGCTGTGCCGGCCGGCTTGAGGGTCAGGCCGCTGTGCAGCTCAAAATCGACAGCGAGCTCGAAATACGAGATGGAGGCCTCCTTGTCGGTTTCAGACCTCCGCTTCGTCGAGCACCATTCTGCGAGCGCTAGGTAGTGGTGGCAACACAGCGGCGAGAAGTGGAAGGCACGGCAAGACACGACCGGGCGACGCACCGCCGCGCACGCGGCGGCGGCAGCCGCCACTTTTGGGACGACGCCGAGAAGAAGAAAGCCGACGCGCGACGGGCGGGGTGCAGACCGGGATCGTCAACCAACCGCCCGACAGCGGCTGCAGCGGCAGCAACAACGGCAGCGACATCGACAGCGGCGACGTCGCGAGACCGCACGGAAGAACCCGCGGCACAGCATCAGTCCATTCCCCATGCGGGGGGGGATGGCCGTGGAACCCTCCCCCGGGATGACGAAGGCCGGGGAGAGCCGGGGGCAGTGAAGTAACGAAGCCCGCGAACGGTGGGTGGTGACAGCCTCCCTCCACGCTTGATGCCGCAGCCCCTTCACACGGGCGGCGGCGCTTTGGCATGAGTCAGGAACCTCAAGGGGAGCAGCGCGAGAGGCATCATCCACGCTTCAAAGGCCCACACACTATTGCAACAAATTTACACATGTGTCGTCTGTTGATACACCGCGAGAGCAGAGTCGGCACTACACTCGCCCCGCTCCACTCCTGCTTGGAAGAATTCTAGGCCCGCCAGGAGTCCCTTATATTCCGCAACGTCGTTTGTATGCATGTTTGGTAGGGACAGCACCTTCCCTGCTCCTTTCCTGCCACTTTGGTACAAAACCGCCCTGCTCCCGCTACTGCCAATGCGGTAGCGCCCCGTCAAATGCACCGCTTCTCACCTGTTCACGCGGTGAAGGGCACGACACCTGTGCATGACACCTCAGGGGGATTTTGCAGTTTCCGGATTCTTACACTCTCTTTTCTCCCTCCCCTGACACCACTGAACTGCACCCCCTTGTTGCGAGCGCCCAAATATTAGTGTCAACACTGCCTCCCCTCCTCCGGATGCACGCATAAACACAGGGAAGCACCACCGGTCAGAACTACGAGAACTCGACGACCAACTTCGCCGGTGCGTACGAACCGCCTCAGAACAAGGGCAGGTATGCATTTAACCTGAGGAAGATGCCGAAGCTAGCTGCCTCTCTCTGCGGGTTTGCGATTCTTGCACCAAAAAAACACGTGGTGAAGTCGATGACACAGGGGATGCCACCCAGGAATTGGAGATGGGCGCGGGACAATGAATTCGAGTTCGCGGTAGAAGTCATAATTGTCGCGGAACCCGCGAGAAGCATTGAAAGTTGGGGGGTTCAGGCTTGAACACGCCTGTTTGCTAGGTGCCTGTAGACATGCCGGCGGAAGTAAACGATACGGCTATCACAAAGAGAAAGTTGAGGAGTTTTCCCGGGTCGACTATATTATTAGGTCCTACGACTACCGTTCACCCGCCAAAAGATGCAGATAGCCCGTGCCATGGCAATGCTGGCGCTTGCCTTGCACGCACCATTAGGCTGCTTCGATGTGACGAGTGAGAAACGGCGGCGAAATCACGAACTTACAGAGCAGGGGTCTACAGAGGTCAATCACTGGCGAGCTACGGGATGATCCAGCAGACGGGAGCGCTACTGGTGTGCACGAATGACAGACCCAAACGAAACTATCAGCAAATGGGTTTTATTTCAGGCACCAATATCGACAAGGGACAGTCGAAAGAAACATTGGAACCACACAAGCGGGACGGGACCATCACAGTGACGACAGATGGCGGTCTTGTCGAGGAGACAGGCACCGTCATCTGTCGCAAGGCATATCGGTACGAGTCATGCAGGATGCGCGTCCACGACAGCCTTGAGACGGAGCGCAGAACTCGCGGCATTAATACTGTTCGCGACGACATTGAAGCGTGAATTGGCGACTGCATGGACGCCGCTTGGTGGAGATGGACAGGAGGCCTCAGCCCGTCAGGTAGACGAGACGGACGTCCAGCGGCAGGCTTGTGGACGATCGGTAAAGAAGCAGCCGAATGCGGACGGAGGAAGGCGTCGCCACAGAACACCGCACCCAGAGGAGCACCCGTGGGCCCAACAGGTCTCTCTTCACACCAGAACGACAACTGCATACAGAAGCCGGTTCCTGGGACCGGCCAAATAATTGTTTGGCCGCCCACTGTTGCTTGAGCCATTTTTTCCCGGTCGATGTTCCCTTACACATTGACTACCCTCCCTCACCCATTCCCGCCACTGCAGGACTCCCTGTGCCCACTTCGTTGCTAGCGGGTCTTTAACAGTTTGGTTACTCTACTAGCAGCATGACGTATTGCGGCCGTGTCCTGGTGTGCGTCGGCTGTGAAGATCGCCTTCAGAGACGGTGCAATATTCATGTTGTCAGGCTTGCTGTCGCGCGTGCTTGGTAAGGATGGGTATCGTCGCATACTCGCCCCATAGCTCGCCGTTCACTTTCGCCTCTCTCGGCATTGATTGCCCTTCGCCTGTAGAAGGTCCACCGTCCCTGAGAACTTCCTTAGCTTCCGCAGATTAGAGCATTGTTGCAGACGCCGGTGTCCGCTTCTTTCATCTGAGTGTAGTGGCCGGATACTCCCCGGAGAGATGGTCCCTGCACTCTACCTCGTCTCTACCTCGTCTCTCTCTCTCTCTCTCGGAAATGTCAGCGCGGTAGCGATGACAGCGAGAACACATATAGGTGGGAGGGGAGAGGCCCTGGGACTGCTAAGGCGTGACAACCGCCTTACTGCTCTCGGGACTCCGAATGGTAGGGTTGGAATGGCGGTGACATGGACGCGCGCGTGGTGGAGATGGACGGGAGGGCCCACAACCCGTCCGGTGGAGCGCGTGGTGCGGGTGGACGGCCGCAGTCGGGCGGACGAGCCGGACGACGAGCGGCAGGCCTTTGGTCGCTGGGTGAGGAAGCGACCGAGGGTGGACGGGGGAAAGCGCCGCGGGGACGGGTGCGGCCGCCGTTCGCTCTCGCCGACGTGGGTGCTTGCCGTTGGGGGCCCGCAGTCGGCCGGTCGCGGTGGCCGTGTAGGCGGAGTGGGTCGGGATGCGTCGCGTCTTGCAGGGCTGCAGAGGCGGCTGCAGGGCATCGCGGGCGGGCTGGCGGTGTACGACGAAGCCCCGGACAACGTGTCCAGCTCGACCTACTCGTCGACGCCCTCACTTCCAGGGTGTCGAGTGGCTCCGGGTAGGCGGGCGGACGCGGGGCTCCCTCTGGCGAGGGTAACGTCGAACCGCATCGACGTGGAGGCGTTGGCGGCGATGGACGGTGTCGGTCGATTCCGCGAGGTGCTGCCGATGTTGATGGATCCGGTAGCGTTTGCGGAGGCGTTCGTGTCTGGGGACGCCGCAGGCGGGTGCCGGGTGCCGTCGCGCGGGATGGAGCGACACCGGGCGACTCTGCGGTCGTGCGGGGTGGCGAGCGACGCACGTTCGCGGCCGGCATTCGCGATGAAGGCGTTTACCACGCCGAAGAAGGACGGACGAACGGCACGTCTCGTTCTGGATGCCCGGCCGCTGAACGACGCGATGCGCCGGCCGCCCAGCATGGACCTGCCCCGGCTGCGCGACTTCATCGCCGAGGTCGAGAGGCACCGGTTCGCCATGCAGTGCGACGGCGTGTCGTACTTCTACCAGTTCCCAGTAGACGCGAGCATTTCGCGATATTTCGGGATTGGTATGAAGGGGTGCGACATGCTGTTGAACGTGCTGTGCATGGGGTGGTCTTGGGCGCCGTGCATTGCGCAGCGCGCGTCGAACGTGCTGGTCCGGGACCTGGGCCTCGCCTGGGTGGACAACTTCCTTGTCTTGGGTGGGACGCTGGACGAGGCAGAGCGGAACGTGGCCGTTTTTCGGAAGCGGGCGCAGGCGGCGCGGGTCGAAGTGCGGGCGGAAGGCGACGACGCGCTGTGGCAGGTTCGCTCGCGGTTCGTGTGTGTGGGTGTGGAGTTCGACCTGGCTGCCGAGACGCAGCGGCACAGGCTCGACCCGGCGTGGGCGGAGCGGTGGGTCGGCGGCAGCGGGATGACGGCGGTGCTTTCCGGCAGAGCGACGGCCCGACAGTTCGCCGAAGTTTTCGGGGGCGCCGTCTGGGCGACGGACATCCTGGCAGTGCCCCGCTGCCACTTCGCGGCGTTGCTGTCGTTCGCGGGAAGGCTCGGCGGGCGCATGGTGGACGCCGCAGCGCCGGTGTGGGACGAGGTCGTCGACGTTCCTCCGTCGGCAAGACGGGAGCTGGGCGCGCTCCGGAAGATCGTCCGGGAGAACCCGTGGGTCGTGGGCGGCGTTCCTGAGGACACAGGGAGCGTCCTGTGGACGGACGCCAGCTCGCGGGCGTGGGCGGCGCTGCTGGAGGCGGAAGGCCGGTTCGTGGATGGGCGGCAGGGCGTGTTCGCGGGACCGGACGCGGACGCCCACATCAACTTGAAGGAGATGTTGGCGTTCGCGGAAGGTGTGGTTCGGCTGTGCTGGGCGCCGGGGGCGCAGCGGTGCCGCATCGACAACGCGGCGGTTGTCGGCGCCGTGGCGAAGGGGAGTTCTTCCTCGTACGCCGCGAATCGCGTTTTGTCCCGGTCTCTTCGTGTTGCCGGGCGCAGAGGGATTGTCCTGCGCCCTGACTGGGTGCCGTCCGGCGGACAGCTGGCGGACCCGTACACGCGGGGGACCTCGTTGCCTCGGTTCCCGGCGCAACTTCCGCTTCGCGGTGACGTGCCACACCCTGGAAAAGCGGTGACGATTTAAAAGCTACAGTTTCTGTACTTTATTGGTGGGTGGGGAGAGGCCCTGGGACTGCTAAGGCGTGACTAACCGCCTTACTGCTCTCGGGACTCCGAATGGTAGGGTTGGAATGGCGGTGACATGGACGCGCGCGTGGTGGAGATGGACGGGAGGGCCCACAACCCGTCCGGTGGAGCGCGTGGTGCGGGTGGACGGCCGCAGTCGGGCGGACGAGCCGGGCGGCGAGCGGCAGGCCTTCGGTCGCTGGGTGAAGCGGCCGAGAGTGGACGGGGGTAAGCGTCGCGGGGACGGGTGCGACCGCCGTTCGCTCTCGCCGACGTGGGTACTCGCCGTTGGGTGCCCGCAGCCGGCCGGTCGCGGTGGCCGTGGAGTCGGAGTGGGTCGGGATGCGTCGCGTCTTGCAGGGCTGCAGAGGCGGCTGCAGGGCATCGCGGGCGGGCTGGCGGTGTACGACGAAGCCCCGGACAACGTGTCCAGCTCGACCTACTCGTCGACGCCCTCACTTCCAGGGTGTCGAGTGGCTCCGGGTATGCGGGCGGACGCGGGGCTCCCTCTGGCGAGGGTAACGTCGAACCGCGTCGACCTGCGCGCGTTGGCGGCGATGGACGGTGTCGGTCGATTCCGCGAGGTGCTGCCGATGTTGATGGATCCGGTAGCGTTTGCGGAGGCTTTCGTGTCTGGGGACGCCGCAGGCGGGTGCCGGGTGCCGTCGCGCGGGATGGAGCGACACCGGGCGACTCTGCGGTCGTGCGGGGTGGCGAGCGACGCACGTTCGCGGCCGGCATTCGCGATGAAGGCGTTTACCACGCCGAAGAAGGACGGACGAACGGCACGTCTCGTTCTGGATGCCCGGCCGCTGAACGACGCGATGCGCCGGCCGCCCAGCATGGACCTGCCCCGGCTGCGCGACTTCATCGCCGAGGTCGAGAGGCACCGGTTCGCCATGCAGTGCGACGGCGTGTCGTACTTCTACCAGTTCCCAGTAGACGCGAGCATTTCGCGATATTTCGGGATTGGTATGAAGGGGTGCGACATGCTGTTGAACGTGCTGTGCATGGGGTGGTCTTGGGCGCCGTGCATTGCGCAGCGCGCGTCGAACGTGCTGGTCCGGGACCTGGGCCTCGCCTGGGTGGACAACTTCCTTGTCTTGGGTGGGACGCTGGACGAGGCAGAGCGGAACGTGGCCGTTTTTCGGAAGCGGGCGCAGGCGGCGCGGGTCGAAGTGCGGGCGGAAGGCGACGACGCGCTGTGGCAGGTTCGCTCGCGGTTCGTGTGTGTGGGTGTGGAGTTCGACCTGGCTGCCGAGACGCAGCGGCACAGGCTCGACCCGGCGTGGGCGGAGCGGTGGGTCGACGGCAGCGGGATGACGGCGGTGCTTTCCGGCAGAGCGACGGCCCGTCAGTTCGCCGAAGTCTTCGGGGGCGCCGTCTGGGCGACGGACATCCTGGCGGTGCCCCGCTGCCATTTCGCGGCGTTGCTGTCGTTCGCGGGGAGGCTCGGCGGTCGCATGGTGGGTGCCGCAGCGCCGGTGTGGGACGAGGTCGTCGACGTTCCTCCGTCGGCGAGACGGGAGCTGGGCGCGCTCCGGAAGATCGTCCGGGAGAACCCGTGGGTCGTGGGCGGCGTCCCTGAGGACACAGGGAGCGTCCTGTGGACGGACGCCAGCTCGCGGGCGTGGGCGGCGCTGCTGGAGGCGGAAGGCCGGTTCGTGGACGGGCGGCAGGGCGTGTTCGCGGGACCGGACGCGGACGCCCACATCAACTTGAAGGAGATGTTGGCGTTCGCGGAAGGTGTGGTTCGGCTGTGCTGGGCGCCGGGGGCGCAGCGGTGCCGCATCGACAACGCGGCGGTTGTGGGCGCCGTGGCGAAGGGGAGTTCTTCCTCGTACGCCGCGAATCGCGTTTTGTCCCGGTCTCTTCGTGTTGCCGGGCGCAGAGGGATTGTCCTCCGCCCTGACTGGGTGCCGTCCGGCGGACAGCTGGCGGACCCGTACACGCGGGGGACCTCGTTGCCTCGGTTCCCGGCGCAACTTCCGCTCCCGCGGTCACGTGCCACACCCTTTGACTTGTTTTGATGTGTTCTCGGGAAAGGTCAACGCGGTAGCGGTGACCACGAGAACACATACAGGTGGGTGGGGAGAGGCCCTGGGACTGCTAAGGCGTGACTAACCCCGTCCCTGTCCCTCCCAGGGAGCCACCCCGGAACTAGCCTAGCCCACCTGACGGTGGGGGCCCACCTGACGGTGGAGGCCCACACCCTTTGACTTGTTTTGATGTGTTCTCTCTCTCTCTCTCTCTCTCTCTCTCTCTCTCTCTCTCTCTCTCTCTCACTCTCTCTCTCTCTCTCTCTCTCTCTCTCTCTCTCTCTCTCTCTCTCTCTCTCTCTCTCTCTCTCTCTCTCTCTCTCTCTCTCTCTCTCTCTCTCTCTCTCTCTCTCTGAACTTCTTACCTCGGGCTTATTTCGGACCGGCCGCGTTGCTGCCCTCAAACCTCGCACTCGTGTGCTTGCTAACAAGAAAGATAAACGGCAAACCAAGCTAGACCACTAAACTGCACTACTTGTGCCACGAAAGATACAAATCCCGATACCATGCCGCATAAAGAACATGAGTCTGCAAAATAAAACCGCCCGAACAGTACAGTTTTTCGGGAGGGGAGTTGCT